>JAXQQM020068747.1:0-79537 GCA_034641835.2 Pinus albicaulis
TGTGTTAGCCACCTATAAAATTTGTTATAGCAAAAGGTGGCTAAGACTTTTTGAGCCTTCAAGGAAAAAATTTTATTGCTAAAAAGTGTTGGCTCTTGAAGACTCTCGAAGGCCTCATGCCTCTGTCCAAAATCTTCATTGCTGTTCCTATTTTATACTCAGAAGTTCTGCTGATTTCATAAGAAAAGACTGTTGTAAAATCATCATTTTCCCCCTTCCCCCACCCAAAACTAACCTTCATTTGCTCCCCTTTTTCTCCATAAAAACTCCTTCGTTTTTATGATTCCTCTTCTTCCATTCATGAAAATCCATTTTATAAGGTTAAAAACTCACTTTTTAACCTTACCAAAACCCTCAAATTCCTTTGAAAACCATCGAAAAATCATAAAAATACACATTTTTGTATTGCAGATTTAAGCCCCTTAGGGCTAAGTCCTAAACCACTTCCCTATCATGCGACTTGGTGCTAGAACTAGGCGCTAAACCCATATGGCGCTTATCGGCATCAGAAACTTTTGGCGAGCGCATATGTTTTGTTACATAAAACCCCCGATGCGATCAACTCCCTTTGTTATAACTCCATATCTCATGCTTCCTTCGTGAAAAACCAAGAGTTATATTCCCGAGCACTTATCGCATTGGAAACTTTCGATGGTGTGTAAGTTTTGTGTTACGTATAAACTCCGAAGCCGATTAGCCTTTGTATTTAAAAAACCCCTGATCTTATTACCGTTCCATATAACCATAAAGCCCGCCTCTGGCGCTTAAAGCCTTGTAAAATCCATTCCTGATCACCTTTTCCTTTTTCTAAAATCATAAAACCCATTTATCCAAAGTTTGATCTAAAAATGCCAAAGTCACGTGATTAAATGAAAATGATTAGATTAAAAAGACCGTTCGCGCAATCGCATTGAAGAAATTCGCAAATGGGTTGATTGAAAGACCACATCAAACTTCCGATGAGATTAGGTCTCATATATGTAAACCCCGCCCCATTTGCTTTCATTCCATACAACCTACACCCCGGGACTAAGTGTTGAAGTCCCGAAGCGCTGAATCGCATCGCAACTTTCAAAATGGTTAGATTAAAAAGACCAGGCCCGAAGCTCCGATTGCGATTGGCCTTTGTTGTATAAAGCCCCGGGCCCATTATATTCCATACATCCAGCGGCCCTGAAATTGGGTGCCAATCACTTCATATATATATATTCTCTGCCCCGATCCACTAAAACCTTGGTTTTATTAACAATTTGTGGGTTTTTCATAAAGTATAAGGTTTTCCACCGGTGCAAACTTGAAAAGATATTGACCGTTGATCTGCAAACTCGCATCGCAACTTTTAATCGGCCGCGTTTATTTGCCACCCCCAATCGCCGATCCCCGATTGATTGTCCGCCGTTGATCTCCTCTCCACCTTCCGAGATCCAACGGTCCTCATTCCCTCCGATCACAAGTCTTACCTCCGCTTCGAACCCCTCTGATTCACTCTCCGCCGTTGATCTAATCTGCAGATCGATGGCCAATGCTTAATCGCATTGGAGTTTTTCATCACTGCGTTATATTTCTTCCCCCGATCAGCCTTTCCCCCAATTCTTTCTCCACCGTTGATCTAATCTTTAGATCGACGGTCTGCGCTGACTCGCATCGCAACTTTCAATCGGTGCATTTTCCTGCCACCCCTGATTGCGATCCTCCGATTGGATCTGGACAGTCCAGATCGGACAGTCCAAAATTACTTCGTCTTATTCTTCTCCCCACTCTCCTTTTTTCCTCTTCAACACAGATCTCCACCGTTGGATGCTTCCATCCAACGACTATGCTCCTCCCCCGCCAGATGAAGCAGTTTTTCCCCAAATATGCAAGATTTCATAATATTTTGTTTGTTTTGCAGGTTTCGAAGGTTTTTCCCCATACTATGAAGGAAAAGAAAGCCGAGGGTGACGATCCTCTGGCCTTTTGGTTATCAAAGGGAAAGGGACTAAAAGGACTCCACTCTACATTTCGTCGATGCTCCATGGGAATTGATGCCATACGAGCCTTGTGCGCCCTGCACATAAACAAGACACAACAATGCATAATAAAATCAAAGAGTATCAGTGTCGAAGACCCAAACACAGCAGAATTAAAGATTGAAGATTAATTCCACAGTTTGATGGATTACGGCTAAGATTGATTATCAAAAGCCTATTCCATTAAATTAAACACAGTTAAAGGAAAAATCGTAAATTTTTTATCTAACCGAAAGGCCTCCACCGCCACGACTGAGGCGAATTGATTCATCCCAGCTGTTGTCACTCCTAGAGACAACCTAGAGTTGCGATAGACCAGTGCCTAGGACATCTTAGCATAGCAAGGAGCGTATAATATAATATATGAAGTTGTCAACTTCAGCTTACCTATTATCTCCTGTAAACAAGTAAATAAACTAAAATGGGACCAAACTCTCAGAAATTGACACAGGAAAAGAGATACTGCAGAGGCAAGATGTAGAACTCTAATACAAAAGAAACAGACAATTCAGAGACCGTTTACTGCAAAGCGGGCCAATTCAGAAATACTTCACAGACATAAGTTATCAGAAGGTGTATGTAGTGAACTAAATGTAGAGGAGATATTAGTTAACATTGAGCTGATACCCAGATATACAATACCACCATGCATGGGCTTACTAATCTAAGAATCCATACATGACAATAGCATTTTAAAAGCACCCTTCCAAAGCAACTAATATAGCAGAAATACGGTTTAGATGAGTAATGGAACAGAATATCATGCATGAGACATATTTAAAGCGCTTGACTGATCTGAGCATGGGCATCAACTAGGATGAATCCATACCAGAAATCAGTGAGCCACTCGCATTCCAAAACATGATACAAGAAAGATGGATGAAATGGAATGATCTATTAATATAACACATAAGAGAAAAGGCTACACACTATGAAATACCAAAGACCAGAATCCTATTTAACAGATAGAACTCCTCCTCATTGAGACCCTATGGGCTCTGAGCCTTAATACAAGAGCTTTAAAAAATGTATACAAAAAGCCTTTCACTGCATAGTTCTCTGATAAAATCTGGAACCCTTCATAATTTGTTCGTTGGGGTTTTTATAGGAAACAAAGAAGACTAATAAAGAAAGTTGGTGATGAACATTTAATTGTATCATTAAGACAAAATGGCGGAGACGTGCACGCCCATGCTGCTGAATGGTTCTGAAGTGCTGCAGGTATTTTGAGGCCGACGTTCTGAAATAAATGCACTGGCTGAAGATCTCTTCATAAACACGGTAAAGAAATAGAAACCTTATGGGCGGTCTGTCCTTCCTGGAGAGAAAATTCTGCTAACATAAAACCTTGAGGGCATTGTTTTCTGTGCATTGTACCCTCTGTCTTCCCAATCCTGAATTAAGCTTTAAAATCTTCAACGCTGAACGCTGAATTCCTCAACCATCCATTGATCTTCCTCTGCTGCTCCATTAATGTTTTCATCTGTGAAATCGACGCCTTGAATGCCCCTGCAGGGTTTGACAGATTTTAACCCCGCTTCTTTAATGGAATTCTTATCGATTTTCCTTCCCGGGGCTTTCTTCATGATTCAGTTCTGAAAATTGGTCCTTTGACGTGCTCTCTATCACAGTAATTGAGACTGTGAATTGTAATAGTTCTCCGCTGCTATAAACCTGCAAAATCCGAAAACTCATTAAAGAAAACCATGCACGGGAAGGTGAACACAGTGGGGATAATGGCGAGACAACGCGACGTGACGAGATGGTGGGAGGATGAGAGGTGATGGTGAAAAATGCAGTGGAACAATGGCGGATGCGCTGGCCAAAGTTATAATGCGAATCATTAAAATATAACCTACGAATGTAATGTATAAATGGCGGAGGGAAAGATGTGATAAATACGTGGGATGATGACGTGGAGGAAGACCGAGTCAATGGCAGGGTAAGTGGACGATCTGGACCATTCGATCTCAAAACGAGATCGACGGTTGAAAACGCATCGGAGGGCAATAAGACGGTGGGCCAGGGGCACTGTTGACATGGACTAACACTCATGTAGCTTTGGAGCGCGATGACCGTTGGATGAAGATCTCTAGATCTGATGACTGACAGCGATATCGCTGCGCATCTTTTGCCGAAAAATAGTGTGTGATGAATGGCGGTTTTGGAGCCGTACGCAGGGACACGCAACAGACAGTGTATGGAATCGCTGGCCGAACGAGAATTATCGCCCACCTCCGAAAGGCGGTGCAATGAATACTGGGCAGTTTTGAACAGTTTTTTTGGGCGTGGGGACCACCTGTTGGGAATAATACTGAGAGGGGGGGGTGAATCAGTATTTAGGACTTACTCAGAAATTTTTCTTTTTCCATTCACTAAAACCCATACGCTACTTTGCTGAAGCCAACTAGCGTATACACACGGATATCCTTCATAAAACTTGCGTATACACATAGATCTTATTATGCATTTATTTCTTTACTTAGGTCTATGCATCATTCATTCATCAGATGTTTAGTTAAAAGTAAGCAGGTGCAGTAATAACAGAATAAACCATCACACATAAGCATCACACATGAACACCAGGATTTTAGGTGGAAACCCAAGTCAGGAGAAAACCACCGCTGTCGTTGTCTCAGCCTTCAATATTTTATTATAAAGAAAACATCTTACAACCATGTACTGGCACAGACTCATACCAGTACACAGGCACCCACCTGCAGAAGGCTACAACCTTCTCTTGTTTACCAACCTCTCCTGGAAGGGAGCTACAACCCCCTGCTCTCGTTTACCAGCCTCTCCTGGAAGGGAGCTACGACCCCCTGCTCTCGTTTACCAGCCTCTCTTGGAAGGGAGCTACAACCCCCTGACTGAAGGCTTCAACCTTCAGCACCTTTGTAGACCACGTTTCATCAATTTTCATACTGGATCCAACCCACATAATTAAGCTCAAGGAACATTCATCAAACCAACAACTTGCTCTATAGCAGGATAATCAATATTCGAACAACCCAGATCATCATTGATAGATAACAGTAAAATAGCAGAACAGATCAGAAATTTCATACCACATACTTCAGCAAACCCTAAATTACATACGCACTTTTTCTTCACTGAACCTGCGTATATATGCGCTTTCACCAGTACCAACCTGCGTATACATCTGCACACATTTCAGAGCTGACTTCAATTCTCATACGTGCTTTTGCTGAATACAAGCCGCGTATATACGCACTTCCTCCTCGACGAACCTGCGTATAGATCTTCAGACATTTTAGGGAAGTGCAACTCTCCAAAACAGCTCAGATCTTCATTCTTTGCTTCAGCACAGATTCGCTAGATTACAGATCTAATCATTCCATAAACAGATCTAGAAAATACATATACATTTAAGATCTAGAGATCCCTCTTCATAATTTTCTTCATAGGTGCATCATAGATTCAGATCTATCATCAAACTGTTACCCTTTCCATTCAGACATACTTCAGAGTGAAGTATTCATTCAAAAACCAGACTCATGCTCACACTTTGCACAATTAATTTCTTCTCCTTATATAGTTTTAGCCTTTGTCAATACCATGAGCCAAAAACACACAACTTCTAATGGTATTCTTGGACGGGATCAAATACATATTCAAGCGCTCAATACAATGGGTCAATACCATGGTAATAACCCCTGGTTTTATATCTTTAGAGCGCAATTAGGCATACGCGACTTGGCATGTACTTTTCCGCATACATACGCTACTTCGCCTAAACAAACCCGCGTATGCTTTGTGACACACACTTTTCATCATTGTTGTGGCCCTTAATGATATTTCTTTCTCTGGTACTTCTGAGCTACTTGTAGAACATTAGATTTACATCATTAATAAACTCATCAAGCATAGGTTTCCATCATCTTCATCAAGTGGGTTTCCATCAAGGAGAACACTCTGTGTCATATTTCCAACAATCTCCCCCTTTGGACTTGATGGCAACCACGATGGTGTTTGATCACAACAGATAAATATATTAAGCATAATGATATTCTCCCCCAAACACCATGTCACTCTCCCCCTTTGACATCTAGGGCAAAGGGCGGATCAAAACCAACACAAGGTTGTTCTCCTCATGTAGAAAGAAGAGCGCTGTAGATCTGATGTGCATTGAAGTTACCATGCTCCCCCTGAGTTCATGCTGAATGTTCAAACATATTTTTCAATGAAGTACATGACTCTTTGACCTTCCTATCACCAAGGACTCATAATTACATCAAAGATCCAACCAAGTGGATTTACATATGAGACTCAAATACCCAACCAAGAGAGTTTACACATTTTGACTCAACTGCCCAACAAAGTGGGTTTACAAATTTGAACAAGTCTTTACATGACTGAATATTACAATTTTACATCATAGGTCTCATCATGACCTTTTCATCAAATTATAAATATGACTTTTTATGACCACTACCAAAAAGACCTCAAGAAAGATCATATTTCAGAATCATCATAATGCCAACAATGCATTACATTCAGAAATGCTAATGCTCCCCCTGAAACTATGCATCTAATGCATCCTTTCCATATGACCAAAACTCCTCCTTAGCTTGTGCAACCTGATCTTCAGCTGTCATACAAATTTTCTTGTCATAAGTGCATACGCGACTGTCTCCACTGTAACTCGCGTGTATACGCATATTTAGTTCATTGAACCCGCGTATGGAAAGTGAAACATTGAAAACTTCACATTCCTTCATCTCCCCCTGAAGTTGTACCACCTGTACCTGTCTTCTTCATATCAGATGCACTGTCAGAAATAAACATGACCAGAATCACCAAAGCAACCATGGGAATCATCATACATTCCTCCCCCTGTGATGATACATTACTAATCCTTATAATGTATCTCACATCATTCCTACAGTCATTATGAGCAGTAAGCTTTAGAAGTGGATGATTGCAGTAGGGTCAATATTCCCTACGTTTCTGACCGGTCTTCCTTCCTTTTCCAGCTTTTCTTGAAGTTTCTTATTGTGTGTTGGAAATTGTTCAATTTCTCAGATCTGTTCATCCTGCATTATTTTTCTACATGTCCATACTTTTTACAGGCATAACATCTTGCATGACCAGAAAAGTAAGCATATGGATCATAATGTGTTTTTCTATACTTTCTTCTATTGTAGTCAGCTGCTTTATGACCATACTTGTTGCATGAAAAACAATATCCCTTAAAGAACCCAGAGTACCTTTCTGTATAGAATCTGTTTGTTTGTGACTGAAACAATCTGCTTCTGTAATTTGCTACAACATGCCCATAATTATGAAATTTAAAGCATTCAACATTATTGATCAAAGGAGGGAATGATTTCTTTTGAGAGTTCATGATTGTCGGTTGATCTTTTGCTTCTTTCAACACTTCAGGCTTTGCATTGATACCCTTTGATTCTTTAGCACTTCCTTGTGAACTAGATTCTCCTTTAACAGTTTCATGAAAACCAAGACCAAGTTTAATAGTAGGTGATCTTTGATTACTAAGAATATTGTCCAGAATCTTAGTACTATCTTGAAACCTCAAAAGTTTATCCTTTTCTTCTAATTTACCTTTGAGAATGTTTACCTCAACCTCCAAGCTCTGGCATTGCTTCTTCATACTTTCTTCAACCCTTTTTTCTTCTTCTACTTGATTATTCAGATTTAGAATCTCTTCTTTCAACCCATTTTCTTGCTCTTCAAAGATTTGTAAAAGTTCTTCATTCTTCTTATTTGATTTTTCTAGATCTGTTTTGAGCGAGCTGATTCCTGCTTCACGTCCTTCCTTTTCAAATGATTGTAGAAGTTCTTCATTCTTCTTATTTGATGCTTCAAGGTCTGCTTTTAGAGAGATGATTTCTGCTTCACGTCCTTCCTTTTCAAATGATTTTAGAAGTTATTCATTCTTCTTATTTGATGCTTCAAGGTCTGCTTTCAGAGAGATTATTTCTGCTTCAAGTCCTTCATTGTGATTGGTTACTTTGTCCTGCAGTCTTTGATACATTTCTATCTGTCCCTTCATTGTTTCTATCTGTTCATTCAATCTAGAGATCACATCCTTGAGGATAGATTCCCTCCTTTTAAATTGATCCCAAAAATTACTTTCATCATTGATCTTGAGATTTGCTTCTAGCCTTATACTGTTACTTTCACTATCTTCATCATTGCATGCACAAGTGAGTGGATTACAAGAACAACAATCAATACCTGTTTCCTCTTCTTCATTTTCTGCTGCACATGTTTTATGAGATATCTTCTTTCCTTGAGTAGCCTTCTTCTTTTGCTTCTTTGCCATGAGCACTAGCAGATCTTGGTCAGAATCTTCTTCATCTTCACTTGACATTTCATTATTATCTTCATTTGCATAATAACTCTTTCCTTTTTCAAATTGTTTCCCTTTATCATGATTTTCTTTATAAGGACATTTAGCAGCATAATGACCCACTCTTCCACAATCAAAACATTTGAAGGGAAGCTTACCTCTGAATCTTACAGTACCTGGTTGGAGTCTTCTCACAAAATTTGCTTCTTCTTCTTCTGATATATAATTTGATTCCTTGACAAACACCTTAAAAGCAGGTTCTTTGATTTGAGAGGGACCTCCTTGTCTCATTTCATAAGCAGTCAGAATACCATGTAGTTGAACAATAGTAAAAGTTTGCAGATCTTGCCTTTCTTCAATAGCTGATACTTTTGACTCAAAATTTGAAGTTAAAGATCTTAAGACTTTTTCCACCAGAGTAGTATCGGGTATGGTTTCACCCAAACTTCTCATACGATTTACAATATCATCAAGATGTAAAAAGAAACTGGCAATACTCTCATCACTATGCATCCTTAAATTTTCATATTCAATTCTGAGAGTTTGGAGTTTTGCACCTTTTACCTTTGTATCTCCTTCATAGCTCAGAATGATTTTGTCCCATATTTCTTTTGCTGAATTTAGCTGCATCACTTTAGCAAATTCTGGTTCAGACATGCTTCCTAATAAGACATTGACGGCTTTGGCATTAATTTCATATTTCTTCCTTTCTGCTGCATCAGTAGGAATACTTGCCGGATACTGATAACCTTCTTCCACAATTGCCCATACTTCTGCACCAAGACTTTGCAGATATGATTTTGTTCATATCTTCCAGAATAACAGATTATTTCCATTGAATAGAGGTGGCCTTATAGACATTACCCCTTCATAACTTCCCATTTCGACGGATCTCCTTCAAGCGATCAAGCTTCTGCAGAAGGACCTCCTCTGATACCAATTGTTGGGAAAAATACTGAGAGGGGGGGGGGGGGGGTGAATCAGTATTTAGGACTTACTCATAAATTTTTCTTTTTCCATTCACTAAAAGCCATACGCTACTTTGCTGAAGCCAACTAGTGTATACACGCGGATATCCTTCATAAAACTCGCGTATACACAGAGATCTTATTATGAATTTATTTCTTTACTTAGGTCTATGCATCACTCATTCATCAGATGTTTAGTTAACAGTAAGCAGGTGAAGTAATAACAGAATAAACCATCACACATAAGCATCGCACATGAACACCAGGATTTTAGGTGGAAACCCAAGTCGGGAGAAAACCACCGTTGCCGTTGTCTCAGCCTTCAATATTTTATTATAAAGAAAACATCTTACAACCATGTACTGGCGCAAACTCATACCAGTACGCAGGCACCCACCTGCAGAAGGCTACAACCTTCTCTTGTTTACCAGCCTCTCCTGGAAGGGAGCTACAACCCCCTGACTGAAGGCTTCAACCTTCAGCACCTTTGTGGACCACGTTTCATCAATTTTCATACTGGATCCAACCCACATAATTAAGCTCAAGGAACATTCATCAAACAAACAACTTGCTCTATAGCAGGATAATCAATATTCGAACAACCCAGATCATCATTGATAGATAGCAGTAAAATAGCAGAACATATCAGACATTTCATACCACATACTTCAGCAAACCCTAAATTACATACGCGCTTTTTCTTCACTGAACCTGTGTATATACGCGCTTTCACCAGTACCAACCTGCGTATACATCTGCACACATTTCAGAGCTAAATTCAATTCTCATACGCGCTTTCGCTGAATACAAGCTGCGTATATACGCACTTCCTCCTCGATGAACCTGCGTATAGATCTTCAGACAATTTAGGGCAGTGCAACTCTCTGAAACAACTCAGATCTTCATTCTTTGCTTCAGCACAGATTTGCTAGATTACAGATCTAATCATTCCATAAATAGATCTATAAAATACATATACATTTCAGATCTAGAGATCCCTCTTAATAATTTTCTTCATAGGTGCATCATAGATTCAGATCTATCATCAAATTGTTACCCTTTCCATTCAGACATACTTTAGAGTGAAGTATTCATTCAAAAACCAGACTCATGCTCACACTTTGCACAATTAATTTCTTCTCCTTATATAGTTTTAGCCTTTGTCAATACCATGAGCCAAAACCACACAACTTCTAATGGTATTCTTGGACGGGATCAAATACATATTCAAGCGCTCAATACAATGGGTCAATACTATGGTAATAACCCCTGGTTTTATATCTTTAGAGCGCAATTAGGCATACGCGACTTGGCACGTACTTTTCCAAGTACATACGCTACTTCGACTAAACAAACTCGCGTATGCTTTGTGACACACACTTTTCATCATTGTTCTGGCCCTTAATGATATTTATTTCTCTGGTACTTTTGAGCTACTTGTAGAACATCAGATTTACATCATTAATAAACTCATCAAGCATAGGTTTCCATCATCTTCATCAAGTGGGTTTCCATCAAGGACAACACTCTGTATCATATTGCCAACACCACCACGGCGGGATGGCTGCAGTACGTTGATCTATGGTTTGATCGGACGGCTCAGAATGCGCCCGATATACTTTGATAAGCGCCTAGTTCTTTTGCCCTCGGTTCCAGCACTGAATTACGTGGAGGGAAAGGGTGCAAGGGTCTGGCCGAAAGGTGCTAGGCTTTACAAATTTTCAAATATGGGCTTTGCGGCCTTTTTAAATGTAATTTGGGGGCAGGAAAGGTGACAGTAGGCCGAAAATGGATTCCTTAGGCCACGAGAGGGGATTTGCAGGATTTAAATGAGGTTGCTTGCAAAAATTTTAATAGGGAGCTGATTATGATCAACATTGGCTCCACCTGGGGACGACACGCTCATCCCTGAACGTGTCGAGAACTTCGTAGACCCTCCCGATCATATTCTATGCAGACTCTGCTTTTTAGCACTTCTTACCTTTCACTTGATCATAACATCCACGTTATCAAATAAAGACAAAGCAGAAAACTTATATACAATATGGTACATTAGGCTCTCTTGGCCTGAATCAAAACTGGAAGTAGGGCTTAAGAAACTGACCATTCACAGGGGCGTCGAGTAAGTCCCCCTGTAAATTCTCCAACCTGAAAGTGTTATTGCCACCCTTTTCCACAATTTTAAAGGGGCGAAACCAGAGAGGGTCGAATTTACCATGTTTTCCATTCTCATCTCTCCGGATGTCCCATCTGAGTACTAGATCACCAACTTGCAGATTCCTGTCTTTAGTATGCTGATCAAAGAGGTGTTTCATCTTCTCCTGATACTCTGTTAGCCTTTGATTCACTTGATTGCGTGTTTCTTCCAATTCCACCAATTGGTTTATTCTCCTGATCATATCATCAGGTTCTTTTTGACTCTCTTGCATGAATCGAGCCACTGGTAGGGCCAATTGAATAGGAAATATTGTTGCCCTCCCATATACCAATTCGTATGGGGATTTCCCAGTTGCCCTCTTGCTAGTAATTCTATTGGCCCATAGAGAAAATTTCAATTGGGAATCCCAATTTTTATGATTCTCACTTATAGCCTTCTTCAATGCCCTCACCAGGGTTTTATTGGAAGACTCTGCCAAGCCATTTCCCTGTGGATAATAGGCTATAGAGTGACTTAGTGTGATATTATATTGCTGATAGAAATTCACAAATTTTGCAGACTTGAAAGCCTGTGCATTATCAGTCACTATTCTGGCCGGGCAACCAAACCTGGATATGATGTTTTCCTCCATTAACTTTATGATCATAGTATCTGTAGCATTCCTTGCAGGTATGGCTTCCACCCATTTGGTGAAATAATCAGTGGCCGTTAAAATCCACTTATGTTGACCACTTGATGGAGGATGTATTTCACCTATGAAATCAATTCCCCATTTTCTGAAGGGTTCATCTACGTGCACGAGAATCATGGGCAGAGGTGCCAACTTCTACCTTTCAACAAACTTCTGACATTTCTCACATGCTCTAACCTGGGAAAAAACATCTCCAAAAAGCTTGGGCCAATAAAAACCAGCCTTCAGGATTTTATGAGCTGTGGCCCTCCAGCTGTAGTGACCCCCACATATCCCTTCATGAAATTCTGCTATAATACTTTCAACTTCATTCTCTGTGAGACACAAGAGTAAGACGCCTGAGGGATCTCGCCAGTATAGCCGGCCATTGGCGACTATGTACTTCTGTGATTTCAATCTCAATGCTCGGTATTTAGTTTTATCACAACTTGGAGGGAAGCTGAGTGTAAGGAGATATTATACTATCTCTTTGTACCACTGATTGGTGAGGTACTTCATATGTGTTTCTGGAGTAGCTACTCCAATTCCCCGTCATTCTTCTTTCTCTTCAGATTCCTCACCTACTATAATGGAAAAATTTATGCCTAAAGCTTGATAGCTTGATTCATATAACATTTCGGCAAGCCCCTGTCCTTTGATCAACTTAGTAGGGTGAATGTCTAAGTCATACTCCTATATTTTGGCAATCCACTTCCCCCTTTTATCTTCACTATCACCCTGAATAAGGATATCCTTTACAGCAGCTGCATGCACAAATGCAGTGATGTGGGACTATAAGATATATACACGGAAAGCTTTGAGGGATTTCACTAGGGCGTATGCTTGTTTTTCCAATATGTTGTACTTTAATTCTGCATCACGGAGCACCTGACTGAAAAAGGTAATAGGCTGCTCATACCCTTCCTCATTTTTCTGCAATAAAACTCCTGCTATTGTATGAGGTGATGCAAAGGAAAAGATCATAAAAGGTTTGTCATAATCTGGTCCAGCCAACACAGGGGCTTCTGCAAAAGAATTTTTTATTATGGTAAATGCCTCTCGTGATTCCTGGGACCATTTAACTTCATTACTCTTCTTCAGCATGTCAGTTATGTGTCTAACTATTTTAGCATATTTAGGAATAAACCTTCTAAAGAAATTAATGCGCCCTAGGAATACTTGTACCTCTTTCTTATTTCTGGGAAAAGCAATACCATTTATAACCTCTACCCTCTTAGGATCTATCTTCACCCCATCTTTTGTTACAATGTGTCCCAAGAGTTTTCCCTCTTTCAATGAAAATAAAGACTTTCGAGGATTTAGAGAGAGACCATACCTTCTGCATTTCTCAAAGGTTCTACGCAGATGCTCAATGTGCTCAGTATCATTCTTGGAAAATACAATTATATCATCAAGATAGACTACCAAGAATTTGTCTTGCTCCCCAACAAAAGCAATGTCCATGGCCCTCTGAAAAGTGGCCCCTGCATTAATCAGTCCAAAAGGCATCCTGGCATACATAAATGTCCCCCATGGTGTGGTGAAAGCAGTCTTCTTTTGATCCTTTGGAAGTACAACCACCTGGTTATAACCAGAGAATCCATCCATCATTGACATCCTAGAAGCTCCAACCACTTTTTGCAGGATGTAATCCATCTTAGGTAGTGGATAATTATCCTTTAAGGATGCTCTGGTTAAATTTCTAAAATCCACACACAGCCTTATTTCTCCATTCTTCTTTCGTACAGGGACAAGGTTTTCCACCCATTCGGAGTACCTCAATGGTACAATTATTTTGGCCTTTAACAGATGTTTAATTTCCTTCTCAATAGAAGGAAGCAGCAGGGGATTCATTTGTCTGAGCTTCTGCTTATGGGGCTTTGCATCTGCCTTCAGTGGGATTTTGTGCTGCATAATACTGATATCAAAAGTTTTCAAGTCCTGGTAAGACAATGCAAACACATCTCTGTAAGACTTAAATAATTTCTGATATAGCCTTTTATATTCTCCCGGGATCTTTTTGGACAATTTTACGATCTTGGGATCAGCCTCAGTACCCAAATTCAGGTATTCTACCTGATTCTCTTCTACCACTTTAATCGGCTACAGTGGGACATCATTCTTGTCAAACAATCTTTCTAGAGGCACCAGTCCTCTAGGTATAATGTTTCCCTTTAACTGCAGCACTTTATTACCTGCCACTCTTTCCTCCCAATTTCTTTCTGAAGCATCTTCAGACTCTACCTCTTCTTCACCAGCATCAATCTCCATATTAGATAATTCTCCCACTGTTTCCAGGAATCTCTTCATCTGTTCTTCATCTTCAAATACTTGCCAGTGTTTGATGTTATTTGGGATTGAAGGCCGATAACGCACCTCAACTTCATATCTTAAAAGAGGGTTCTAAGGTGGTCGGAATGTACTAGCAGCTACAACAAGGGAATCAACCATCCTATTCTGTTCTCGGGGCATGAAATGGATATTGAATGCCAAGAAGAAATTTTCTACCATGTCCCAAACTTTGTTCCTGTAAGCCCTTAGCCTAGGAAGCTTGGCCTAACACTGATTCCCGACTTGTCTGACCACCAGTTCTGAATCTCCCAGAAATTTTAAGCTTTGTATGTTCATATTCCTGGCTGTCTGCAATCCTAGCAGAAGTGCTTCATATTCAACCACATTGTTGGTGGCTTCATATTCTAGTTTGAAAGACAATGGTACCCATTTGCCTGCAGGAGAAATAAATAGCACTCCAGCCCCATTACCTTCTCTTGAATTTGCTCCATCAAAATGAAGTGTCCAGATTCCTGCTTCATGGCTCTCTGAGGGCTGCTCAATCTTGATCTGACAGAAGGATAGTTCATGAGCGAAATATTGGTCTTCTTCCAACATCAAGCATGAAAAATATCCTTCTTTACTGTAGACTGGTGAATTTATAGAATTTTCATCCTTAGTCACCATCTTGACAAATCTAGTCTCCCTGTACAACCTCCTTTCTTGGCCACCAAAAATCGAGATTGTGGCATATGTTAAATCCATCTTGAGTGATCCACCGATTTTTGTTCCCCAGGACCTTGACAACAACATACCAAAACGAGCTGGGATTTCAGCCACCACGATGTCCATTACCACACTTTTTACTGGGATTTGGGCCAAATTAACCACCAAATCCTTGATCATCCCCAAGAATTTAACTCTTTTGGATCAAATGAATAGAGGTCTTTGTATGGACGGGTGATTTGTAATCCTAGTTGTTCCATGACTGACAGAGGCATAAGATTGTGGGAAGCCCCAGAATCTAGCATACAATTATGTAATAACAGTTCATGAATTGCTAGAGACACATAGAGAGGAGGAGTAGAGGGATCTATCTCCTCGACATGTGGGCCAAATACAACCATGGGTCTTTCTTCTTGAAGGTTGAGACTATCTGGGGTGATTGATGCTTCTGGAGGGAGCATGAAAGAGGTGACTTGAGATTGATATGTTGGCTGTTTCAATAGTTCAGTCAAGGGGACTGGGATTTTGACCTTTTCAAGTTCCTTTTGTAGGCTAAAAGCAGAAGGGGAATTTTCTATTACAACCTCTTTTGACTCTTTATTTTCAGCTGGGGGCTTGACTTCTTTAGACACAGACTTGACATTAGGGGGAAAGACTGCTTTTGAAGAGGAAGGAATTTGATCATTAAACTGCAAAGGTTTGTTTAGAGGTCCCTTACCTTTGTCTGTGGCTTTCTACATTGTTGACTCCTCCTGAGCAGGCGCATTCTTCTGCTGTGGCTCTTCTTCTTGCTCTTGAGTACGAGTTCTCTTCTTAGAAGATCTGAGGTCATATCTTCTATTGAGCTGTGCTTGCATGAGGTCAACAAATTGCTTACAATAGTGATCAATCTCTGAGTCTTCCGTGTCTCTAGCCTTTTCTTCTTCTTGCAATGAGTATTACTCTTCTTCTCTATCCGAGAAAGTAAGATTTGCATCCTCCAGTCCATAGGCAACATCTTCAGTGGAGTCATCTACTGGACCTTCCAAGTACAGTGGGTGTGGTACTTGATCCTGTTGCTCTTTTAATTCCCTTGGCAATATTTGCAGGGGTGGTATTCTGTACTGAGGATTGTAACCTCTGTTTGGAGCATTCTGGAAATTTTTGAAGGCTGTGTTCTTGGCTTCCAATTCAAGCTTGACCATTTTCTTAATCAATTTTCTCATTTCTTCCATTTTGTTTGAGTCTCCGTCCTGACTAGAAGTGGATACCTCCTCTTTGCCCCTTCTCCTGGTATCTTGTTCAGCTTTTCCCTTTGATTTACCAGTGGAGGCAAATTTTGCTTCCAATTCTAGTGCATTTTCCTGAGCATCATCCAGAGTAGCAGGCTTTCTTTCTCTGAGAGAGAAACCAAATTCTGAATCAAAGGCTGCTACAAAAACAACTTTAGCAGCAGTTTGATGGGGTTTCATATCAGCAGAGAGACTTAGATATAATTTATTAAATCTCTTGATAAATTCTGACACTCCTTCATTGTGTCTTTTTCTTAGTGTATTGAACTCAATGAGACAATTTCCATGATCTTTCTTCTCTCCCCATTTCCTAAGAAAAGTGTCTTCCATGTTATCCCAAGTGGTAATAAAATGAACAGCCATTGTATTAAACCATTTTCGAGCTTCACCATCAAGAGACTGGACAAAAAACCTTAAGATCACATCTAAATGTTCAACATTAAAGTTCTCTGCAAAGGAGCAAAAAGTCTCAAGATGTTTTTGAGCATCAATCTCGTTTTCCCCATTGAATCTGGGCAAGATCTTCAGATAATCCTGGGGCATATCATTCAACACTTGGGGTAATTCCAAGGGGGCATATTTATTCATCAAGAAGGTCAGAACATTGGCCATTGGAGGAGGTGGAGGTAGTGCAATAGTTTGATGAATAAGAGGAGGAGGAGGAGGTGGAAGTGGAGTATGAATAATAATAGGAATATACTCAATTGCAGCTTGAGGGGTTGAGGGGAATAAAGGTCTATTGATAGCAGATACTTCAGTTACTTCCTTGACCTCTTCAACCTCAGGAGTAGGATGAAGACTGTTTTTATTTCTGATACCCTCTCGGGGTGGACTATCTGAGTAATATTCGGGATTTTCCTCAGTGTAGTAGGGATTTTCCACTTGGAATTCTTGAGAGGAAGATGATGGATAGTCTTCCTGAGAGAATTTGGGAATCTCAGAATGGACTGATTTTCTTTCCCTCCAGTTTCTTCTATGTATGATATTTTCAAGGTCAGACACTCAAGGTATCTTTGTCTTAGATGTATCTGACCTCAGGTGTGGCTTACGAGGAGCCAGGACTGCAAATGGATTTATCAAATAAAAAATGTGGAGTCGCCAAGGTGAGAGATCTACAACTCTCAACTCTCCATACTCACCTACTTGAAGAGTGAATTAGATTTTGTCGAGGCCCAAGGATTTAAACTTCTCAATTTCGTTCCCCAGCAACGGCGCCAGAAAGATGTTGTCGCTCCTAGAGACAGCCTAGAGTTGTGATAGACCAGTGCCTAGGACATATTAGCATAACAAGGAGTGTATAATATAATATATGAAGTTGTCAACTTCATCTCACCTACTATCTCCTGTAAATAGGTAAATAAACTAAAATGGGACCAAACTCTCAGAAACTGACACAAGAAAAGAGATACTGCAGAGGCAAGATGTAGAAATCTAATACAAAAGCAACAGACAATTCAGAGACCATTTACTACAAAGCAAGCCAATTCAGAAATACTTCACAGACATAAGTTATCAGAAGGTGTATGTAGTGAATTAAATGTAGAGGAGATATTAGTTAACATTGAGCTGATACACATATATACAACACCACCATGCATGGGCTTACTAATCTAAGAATCCATACATGACAATAGAATTTTAAAAGCACCCTCCCAAAGCAACTAATATAGCAGAAATACTGTTTAGATGAGTAATGGAACATAATATCATGCATGACCCATATTTAAAGTGCTTGACTGATCCAAGCATGGGCATCAACTAGGATGAATCCATACCAGAAATCAGTGAGCCACTCACATTCCAAAACATGATACAAGAAAGATGGATGAAATGAAATGATCTATTAATATAACACATAAGAGAAAAGGCTACACACTGTGAAATACCAAAGACCGGAATCCTATTTAACAGATAGAACTCCTCCTCACTGAGACCCTATGGGCTCTGAGCCTTCATACAAGAGCTTTACAAAATGTATAAAAAAATCCTTTCACTGCATAGTTCTCTGATAAACTCTGGAACCCTTCATAATCTGTTCGTTGGGGTTTTTATAGGAAACAAAGAAGACTAATAAAGAAAGTTGGTGATGAACATTTAATTGTATCATTAAGATAAAATGGCGGAGACGTGCACGCCCATGCTGCTGAATGGTTCTGAAGTGCTGCAGGTATATTGAGGCCGGTGTTCTGAAATAAATGCACTGGCTGAAGATCTCTTCATGAACACGGTAAAGAAATAGAAACCTTATGGGTGGTCTATCCTTCCTGGAGAGAAAATTCTGCTAACATAAAACCTTGAGGGCATTGTTTTCTGTGCATTGTACCCTCTGTCTTCCCAATCCTGAATTAAGCTTTAAAATCTTCAACGCTGAACGCTGAATTCCTCAACCATCCATTGATCTTCCTTTGCTACTCCATTAATGTTTTCATCTGTGAAATCGGTGCCTTGAATGCCCCTGCAGGGTTTGACAGATTTTAACCCCGCTTCTTTAATGGAAGTCTTATCGATTTGCCTTCCCAGGGCTTTCTTCATGATTCAGTTCTGAAAACTAGTCCTTTGACGTGCTCTCTATCACAGTAATTGAGACTGTTAATTGTAATAGTTCTTCGCCGCTGTAAACTTGCAAAATCTGCAAACTCGTTAAAGAAAACCATGCACGGGAAGGTGAACACAGTGGGGATAATGGCGAGACAACACGTCATGATGAGATGGTGGGAGGACGAGAGGTGATGGTGAAAAATGTAGTGGAACAATGGCGGACGGGCTGGCCAAAGTTATAATGCAAATCATTAAAATATAACCTATGAATGTAATGTATAAATGATGGAGGGAAAGATGTGATAAAAACATGGGATGATGACGTGGAGGAAGACCGAGTCAATGGCAGGGTAAGCGGACGATCTGGACCATTCGATCTTAAAATGAGATCGACGGTTGAAAACGCATCGGAGGGCAATGAGACGGTGGGCCAGGGGCACTGTTGACATGGACTAACACTCGTGCAGCTTTGGAGCGCGACGACCGTTGGATGAAGATCTCCAGATCCGATGGCTGACAGCGATATCGCTGCACATATTTTGCCGAAGCATGCGATGAACGGTGGTTTTGGAGCTGTATGCAGGGACACATGGCAGATAGTGTATGGAATCGCTGGCCGAACGAGAATTACCGCCCACCTGTGCGATGAATACTGGGCAGTTTTGAACAGTGTTTTTGGGCACGGGGACCACCATGGCAGGAGGGCTGCGGTACGTTGATCTATGGTTTGATCGGACGGCTCAGAATGCACCTGATATACTTTGATAAGTGCCTAATGATTTTTCCCTCGGTTCCAGCACTGAATTATGTGGAGGAAAAGGGTGTAGGGGTCTAGCCGAAAGGTGCTAGGCTTTACATATTTTCAAATATGAGTTTTGTGGCATTTTTAAATGTAATTTGGGAGCAGGAAAGGTGACGGTAGGCCGAAAATGGATTCCTTAGGCCACAAGAGGGGATTTGCAGGATTTAAACGAGGTTGCTTGCGAAAATTTTAATAGGGAACTGATTATGATCAACACCAGCCACCACAAAGACACCTGTGCCTCAAAGCATTTAACAGAGGCCTAAGTTATTGATCCAACAAAGATATTTGCCTCAGCGCAGCCAAAGATTTAATTCTGCCAGAGAATTCAATGCAAAAAATATCTGCAGAATTACTCCAAAGTAACGTAGAGCCTCAAAGTTAATAAAAGCTCCCACCGAGCTTAACTCATAAATGAAAAACAATTAATATATACATACCACCTGTAAAATTCTCCATCGAGCCCCTCAAAGGCCGAGAAGTCTTGAATCTGTATTAATTGTCCTGAGAGATCTTTTATCAGATCTCACCTCCTCATCCTTCTATAAATACTTATGTAGAAGATGAGAAACTGTTGGTTGCAGAACTTTGAAATACATTTGAGCTTAAACTTCTGATTTTAAATAGTGTTCACTGGCCCTTGGAGCTCTGCTTGTGATAGATAAGTAGGGCTGAGATGTGTAGATGAGTGCTGAACTAAAGCATTGGAATTAAAGCTGTAACTAGTTTGGAGCATCAATACAAGATGATTTATGGGATCTTGGTCTATGTTGACGGTGATGTTTTTCTAATTATAACTTGTTATTTTGTTTCTATTTTCACTCTATTTCATATTCTTTTATAAAGAAAAACATGCATAGAGTTAGGATCCACTGTACATCAATAACCTTCTCTGACTGAAAATATTTATTTATATGTTTTCTTCCAATCTGTGTTATTTGAGAATGATTTAATTCAGTTTAAAGCATAGGAATGCTGGCGTTCCCTCGTCTTACTGCCTTATTTGAATGTTTTTCTTGAATGTTATGTTCAGTATTAGTTAAGTAGAGATGAATTATGGAAGATATGGTGTGCCCTGGTCCTAGTTTTATCCCCAAAGGCTGTCTGAATATTTCCCTTGGAATGTGTTAAAAGCTGGCTAGTTTAGAAGTACTTACTAGATCTTCGGCCATTCTGTGTTATCTTTGTGTTGGTCTTGAAAGTAACCAAGTAAAGCAGAGCTAGGAGGGGATTTGTGGTGAGCCCGTCCCGCTAGTTTCTACTCCAACAGTTGCCTTCAAGTTTCCCTTTGTTTTAAAGTGTTTTCTATTGAAAGTGTATAAAAGGCTGGCTAGTTTAAAATTACTTACCAGATCCTAGTTTGCTTTCATGTTTTTCCTAAGTGTATGTCAAAAGCTGGCTAGTTTAAAAGTACTTACCAGATCTTGGGCTGCTCTTTGTTCTGCATCTATTTAAATTTCCTTCTTGTTGTATCATTTCATTCCATAAATCAATCTTCAAAGAGATCCTTAGACATAGATGACTTTCCCCATGGACCACTCTTGCCTCTTGTTGTTCCAATTAAACCCTATTATGACTCCATAGCCCAATGGACTAAAACCTGCAATTATCTATCTTTTTGGTTGAAGCTTACTCTGATTGCTTGCAACTTCTCACCTTTGGAACTCTTTGCATTTAGAACTTTCCACCTCAAGTAGTAATCATGCTCAACCATCCAAAAACAAACAAAACCCTTGGCCTTCATAACTAGCCTAATAGTATTACCCCAAACTTCAAAGACAAATCCATCTTTGCACTTATTGGAGAGATCCCTCTCCGGATTCAGGAGTGCTAGATCCTAGAATCCCAAAGTTGGTTGAAACGATGTTGTTTCTGTGATCGGACTTTGCCAATCTTGCTGATTACAGATTCCTAACATTTCTGGTGACTCCGCTGGGGAATCAAACCCATAATCATTTTTTCATTTTTATAACACTTTGAGAGTAAAAAGTAGCCCTTTTAAGCACTACCTAAGAGAGGTAATCATGGTAAAACTTGTTTGAATCAGTGAAAAACTAGGTAGACCCTAGGATTCCCTTAAGTATTTATCTAAACCTTGAAAAATCAGCTGGCTTAGCCATAAGAGTAGACTATCTTTGTTTTTTAATCATAGCTAAGTTTTGAAACAGAGTTAAGACATTATTAGAAACCACACAACTAAAAAATAACTCAGAAAATACCTAAAAATATTTTAGATTGGTATTCAATAAACATGGTGGTGGACCATAAAACCTTTTACCTCCTTAGGAGCTAAAAACTTCCTCTTGGCGACTCCACAATCCTGAATAGACCTTAAGACTCCACTGGGAAGAACCCTTACTATTATAATATCATTCAAACTCAGTTAGAAGGCTGTAGGATTGAATTTCAACAGACTAGTTAACCTTTTAAAGATTGTCATATCTGGTTGAACTTTTCTTGTTTATTTAGGTCCGAAAAACATACCATAGTGGGTCCTAGAAAGATTCACACTAGAGCCCACCCTGACCCTGATCCACCTGAAGTAGTTGATAATCCAAAAGGTATCCTTAGGAAGTCTCCTAAGATTAAATTGTCAGCTGTTTTCAGATCACCCTTGAGAGCTAATTCAGTCCTTGAAAATATTTCAGCTCTGCAACAATTACAGGCTGACTTAGTAAATCCATTTAGAACTAGGTCTTTTGGTGATTTAGGTCAGTTAGATTCTAAGTCCTCACTTTCATCTCCTGAAACAAGTGAGCATCCTGGTATCAGAGAAACAACACCCCTCGATTTACATTTCCTTCACAACCTAGGTGTCTCTCATCCAAGATCAGCTCAGCAGTCTATTCCTGGTCCATCCACTTCTGCTCAACCTACAGCCACTGTTCAAACCACTCCACTTTAGCCCACTTTTCCTATTGTTAATCCACTCCTTGTGAATCCACCCCCACAACATATCATGGCAGCATGGTATGCTCTGTTAGTCCTTCCTGTACCACTAGTCAATCTTCCACAGGACTATCAGTCCAAAATTCCATTATATGATGCTAGCAACGCTACAACTGCATCACAACATGTGGATAAGATGAATGAATATTTTTACAGAAATGAAATTGATAATGATTTTTTCAAGCTTAGATTATTGGCTCAGAGCTTAGGGGGAGAAGAAAGAAAATGGTTCAAAGGCCTAGCCCCCCATAGTATTAATGATCTCCAAGCCTTCCATCAAACATTCTTAAACAAATGGGAAGTAAATAAAAACCCTCTTCAAGTCCTCGCTGATTACAAGAACCTCCATAGAAACACTGGGGAAAGTGTGCAAGCTTATTGCACTAGATTCAATAGTGTGTATAATGCACTTTCTCCAGAGCTAAGACCTCCACAGGGCTCAGCTTTAAACAAGTTTCCTGAAGGGTTTGACCCTGAGATGGCCTATCAGCTAAGAAAGAGAGATTTTGCAACTCTTGAAGATATGCAAAAGGGTGCTCTTTCTGTGGAAGTCAACTTAATGGAGAAGAGAGAAAGAATGAAAAATTAAAAGAGAGTGTCTTTTAGAGAGGAAAATAAACCTTCTACTTCCAACTCAAAAATGGAAAAAATGATGGAGGAGATGATGAAAGAGATGAGCATAATTAAGAGAGCACAAGCAAGTCAAAACCAAACTACTCCTCAAAATAGAAACCAGAACCAAAACCAGAATTTTAGAAGAAACCAACCTCCAAGCAGGCCTAGGGAAGATGATCAGCTGATCACTCCTCCCTTTCATCAAAACTATGTAAGTGAGGTCGAGGAAACAGACGAGATCACAGAGGAAGAAGATATCAACATGCTGGGGGTAGATAATGATGACCTTGAGATTCATTATGATAGAAAACAAGGTCTATACACACCTTATGATGACAAAAGAGATGATGATGAAAATTATTATCAAGACATGGAAAATGCCGTCATAGAGTCTCAAAGAGAATATGATCCAGGTGGATATTGGTGGCCACCTGCCTATTCCACTTGGGCCCCCACCATTGTCTCTTTCATTTTTTCAGTTTCGGCATAATTTACAACTTTTAGCAGTTTTTTGGGTCCTGAACTTCTGGAGCAGTTTTTCGGGTCCTGAACGACGTTTTTTGGGCATCACGCCTCCATGAATATCATTCCCAAATATCATTCCATTCCAGAATGATATTTGTGGTGAAAGTTGTAGTCCTCGGATAGATATTTCTAATGATGTATCATGTGCGTCAAACGGAGATAGTATGCCAAAGTTACGTCCCTGGGAAGTTGAAACACTAATTTACCCAAACGAGGCCCATAGTTTTGGCGCTTCATCTCCTAGGGTTAGGTTTTTGGATGTTTAGGATTCTCCATTGTTTCTCAATAATAAATAGGCCCTCGAGCCTCATTGTAATTCAGTTCAGAGGCCTGTAGCCGCCACATCTCTTCTCAGAGATAGCTACCAGCGCCCTAGCTAGTTTTATTTCCATTCTGTCTGTAAGCAAATTTTAGTTCCTTGATATTAATGAAATGAAGTGTTATTTCCGCTGCATCTCTGAATTTATGGTTATATGTTTATTCTGTTGTGTTCCTGCATAAATCCGAATCAGTGGTATCAGAGCGGTCTGCTTTTTCTTAATCCTTCTTTGCATGTCCCCAACGAGGTCGGGGTATAAGGAGCTAGGGCTTGATCTGGTGGAACCTTTGCAAGATCAGCCTCGCAAACCTCGACGGACGCCCATGGGGGACGAAAAGAAATATGAGGGAGTAGGAGATCCTATCAAAATATTGCTCGAGGAGGCCCTCGAGAAACAAAGGAACGTGATGACGGATAACTTTGTTCAGATCCTTCAACGACTGCCCACCGACGGCGCATCTGCATCCAGCAACCACTCTGGAGGTTCGACTCCTTTTAAGGTACAAGTAAATTTTGAAATTCCCATATTTGAGGGAAAAATAAACGTAGATGTCATAGATAGATGGTTGAATCTATTAGAAGGATATTTCTCTGTTCATGACTTTTCAGACCGGGAGAAGATTATTTTTTCACTTTTCAAAGCTACCCCCCATGTTAAGGACTGGTGGGAAACCTACTGTGAGAATAAGGACCAGACAGAGCCCTCTCTGTTCTCGACCATACCAACTTGGAATTCTTTCCAAGACGCCCTCAAGGAATAGTACTATCCCGTGGGGAGCTATGAGGACAAGTACATACAATGGACCACGCTGTGACAACAAAGGGATCAAGATGTGCATGAGCTGACGAATCTGTTCCATACCTTGCACACAAAGTTGGGTATCAAAGATTCAAAGAAACATTTGGTGCTAAAGTATCGCAGCTGTCTAAACAGATACATTCAGAAGGAAATGGAGTTCCTCGACATCTCCTCGCTTGGTACGGCATACCGGTATGCTGCCAAGATTGAGCAGAAATTCAAATAGAAGAAGCGAGACTTTGGATCTGTGAATGAAAAGCAAGGGAAAGGTGCTTCCAAACTGTAGAACAAAGGACAGAGCCAAGGCATGGTAGCTAAAGACAACCCATCAAAGCCACAAGAAAAGAACAACACCGCAAAGCCAAAGAAGGACACGGGAAAGTGGTGTGAGTTCCATAAGAGCTCCACTCACAACACAAGTGAGTGTCAGGCCAAGAAGTCGCTAGTGGCCGAGATGAGGGCTTCTCAGTCAGATGCATGCTTCGACTCCGAATCAGAACCTGAAAAGGGGAATGAAAAAGGGAAGCAAATTATTGATGCGGAGCCCAATGCCACTGTTGCCACTACAAATATCCAGAAGGAGGAACCAAAAGATCCAGAGGAGGAGGAACGTCTCTTCCACTCCCAGATGTGGGTAAAGGGCTCCCCTGTACAGTTCATTTTCGACAGTGGGAGCCAAAAGAACCTCATTTCAGTAGATGCTGTGAAGCGGTTGGGCTTGTCGACCATAGCTCACCCACATCCATACACCATCGGGTGGCTTCACCAAGGACGAGATTTCCGTGTCAGCCAACAGTGCCGCCTTCCCTATAGCATCAAGCGCTTCACGAATGAGGTATTATGTGATGTTGCTCCTATTGATGTTTCTGATGTATTATTAGGACAACCATACTTGTGGAAGCGCCATGCTGTGTATGAGTCTCGACCTCGTGCTGTCATTGTTACTTTGGGAAATAAGTTGTACAGGATACCAGAGGTACCACCTCTTGCGGCTATCTCTTTGGTTACTGCAAAACAATGCAGTAAGCTCATTTCCCAAACCAGGAAATTCGTTTTCCTGATGATCCGCCCCCAGGGCAAGAAGAAGACTGTGGCCACGACCTCCAGACAGGGCTCCTCTGCACAGCAACAACAAATGGATAAGGTTGTGGAGGAGTACGGGGACATATTCACCTCACCCACAGGGGTTCCTCTGCACTGTCAGGTCAAGCACCCGATTGATCTGACCCCCGGTGCACCGCTACCTAATGGACCGATCTATCGGCGCTCTGTTTTGGAGAATGATGAAATCAAGAGGCAGATTCAGGAGCTGTTGCAGAAAGGTCACATCAGACCAAGTTCATCACCCTGTGGGAGCTCGATCGTGTTGGTACAGAAGAAGGATGGGACGTGGAGACTCTGTATTGACTATCGGGCGCTGAACAAGATCACTGTCCGGAATAGGTACCCAATCCCAGGGATTGATGACCTTCTGGACCAACTCAAAGGTGCAAAATATTTCAGCAAGATCGACCTGAAGTCTGGGTATCACCAGGTACCAATTGAACCCTCCGATGTGTGGAAGACTGCCTTCAAAGCCAAGGAAGGCCTTTTCGAATGGCTGGTCATGCCTTTCGGGTTGACGAATGCTCCCGCCGCCTTCATGAGGATGATGGATGACATCTTGCGGCCATTCACCAACTCATTTGTAGTGGTGTACTTGGATGACATTCTGATCTTCAGCAAGACTTGGGAAGAGCACCTTCACCACATCCGACAAGTCCTCCAAACATTGCGGCAACACAAGTTGTGTGCCAATTTGGAGAAGTGCACGTTTGGCATGACCCAGGTTCAATATCTGGGATACATTATTGATGAAAGGGGGGTACATGTGGATCCAGCCAAGATCCAAGTCATTCGGGATTGGCCAGCCCCGACTACTATAACAGAGCTTCGCAGCTTTCTGGGTCTTGCTAATTTCTACCGTAGATTCGTGTTGGGATTCTCTCATATCACTTGGCACTTGAGTCAAGTCACCAAGGGAGGAGCGAGAGAAAAATTCTTTTGGTCGGAACCTCAACAGAAGGCGTTCATAGAATTGAAAAATCGCCTCTATTCTGCCCCAATGCTCACATTACCAGACTTGCAACAGCCATTTGAGATCGAGACATATGTCTCTAACTATGCTATTGGGGCAGTTCTTACTCAACAGGGACATCCAGTGGCATATCAAAGTGAGACATTGTCTGAGACAGTTCGTAAGTATCCCACTTATGACAAGGAAATGTATTCCATTGTGCAAGCCTGTCGACAATGGAAGAATTACATTTTGGGGAAGGAAACAATCATCCACAAAGACCACTGGCCCCTGCAGTTCATACAGACACAAGGGAAGTTGCAGAATGATCGCCATCAGAAGTGGTCCATATATCTGCAACAGTTTCATTTGAACATCAAGTACAAGAAGGGTAGCACTAATAATGTTGCAGACTGCCTCAGCCGACCACCGATCGTGGCGCTCACTACCGTGCTCAACTCCTGTGGGAACGAGACTTCTGATTGGCCGCTTCTCTATGAGAGTGACCCAGAATTTGGCCACACTTACAAGGCACTCTTGGGGGGTATGCAAGTTCCAAATTTTCACCTCCAAGATGCACTTTTATGTCACCTAGGACACCTTTGTGTTCCTTCAAGCGAGCGTGCCAAGATGATATGGGAAGCACATTACAGTTGAGTCGCTGGGCATTTCGGGGTCAAGAAAATAGTAGCAATACTACAAAAGTATTTATATTGGCCGAACCTTCGAAAGGATGTCAAGAAGCACATCAGATCCTGCACTGCTTGTGCCATTGCCAAACCGACCATCAAGAAGCAAGGCCTATATACTCCACTACCTACCCTAGTCGACCTTGGGAATCCATCTCCATGGATTACATGTCGGGCCTGCCTTCTACTAAGAATGGAAATGACTGTGTTTTCGTGGTCGTTGACAGATTCTCGAAGATGGCCATCATGGCGGCCTGTAAGAAGAATATCACAGCAGAAGCCACTGCCAAACTCTTCTTTGAACGAGTGTGGGTGCACTTTGGGATCCCACAGTCTATCATATCAGATCGAGATAGCAGGTTCCTCAGCACATTTTGGTCCAGCCTCTGGTCAATGTTGGACACAAAGCTCACCAAGTCCACAGCTTTCCATCCCCAAACAGATGGCCAGACAGAGGTCGTCAACAGAATGATTGTACACATTCTGCGCATGTACAATTCAAAGCATCCACACACATGGGACGAGAGCCTCCCCTATGTACAACATAGTTATAACAGGGCTCTCCACAGTTCAATTGGCCATAGCCCCTTTCAGGTGGGCTTGGGATTCCAGCCACTATGTCCCATTGACGTAGCCATGACATTTACAGCTGCTCAGGCCAATTCAACTCATGTCCAGTCTGAAGTTGACAAAGCAAGTAGCTTCATCGAGCGCATTCAACACATCCGCCAACAGGTTCATGATATATTGGATAGAGCCAATGCGAAGTACAAGCATCGCCATGATCAACACTGGGTGCCACACAACTTCCAGGTGGGTGACAAAGTATGGCTACATTTGCAGAAGGAGCGCCTCACTGGACCCCACCGCAAGCTTCGCCCGCTCCGATATGGGTCGTACACCGTCACCAAGGCTATAGGGAACAATGCCTTCGAGCTTAGTATTCCTCCATTCCTTGGTCTGCACCCAGTCTTCAATGTGGATCGCCTTTGTCCTTACTTCCCACCTCTACTGGACACCTCAGACATTACAGAACAACTCACACCAACAGAGTTAATCCCAGACTGCATGGAATAGGCCACCACATATTGTATCATGGACATGCAAATCAAGAACACTCGCCAACAGAAGATCCAAATGTATCGGGTTGTCAAAGCTGGCCAACTCCTGCACCAAGGAAAGTGGTTCACCAGGGACCAAGTTCAGCAGAAATTTCCTCATCTCATGGAGGAACTTAACGCAATGGGGACCATTGCTTCCTAAGGGAGGAGGAATGATCCAGGTGGATATTGGTGGCCACCCGCCTATTCCACTTGGGCCCCCACCATTGTCTCTTTCAGTTTTTCAGTTTCGGCATAATTTACTATTTTTAGCAGTTTTTCGGGTCCTGAACTTCCGGAGCCGTTTTGAGGCCCTAAACAACGTTTTTTGGGCATTGCGCCTCCAACGAATATCATTCTATTTTGGAATAATATTCATGGTGAAATTTTTATTCCTCGGATAGAGATTTCTAATGATGTATCATGTGCGTCAAACAAAGATAGTATGCCAAAGTTACGTCCCTGGGAAGTTGAAACACCATTTTACCCAAACGGGGCCCATAGTTTTGGCGCTTCATCTCCTAGGGTTAGGTTTTTGGATGTTTAGGATTCTCCATTGTTTCTCAATAATAAATATGCCCTCGAGCCTCATTGTAACTTAGTTCAGAGGCCTGTAGCCGCCACATCTCTTCTCAGAGATAGCTACCAGCGCCCTAGCTAGTTTTATTTCCATTTTGTCTGTAAGCAAATTTCAGTTCTTTGATATTAATGAAATGAAGTGTTATTTCCGCTGCATCTCTGTATTTATGGTTATATGTTTATTCTGTTGTGTTCCTGCATAAATTCAGATCAGAATATGACCTTAGAAGAAAAACTAGTCAGAAAACCCCCAACACCAAAACCTCTAACAAATCTTCACAAAAAAACACTACAACCAAGCCTAAAGTTGTCAAACAAAAGGAAAAAACAGTGGCTGTAAATTCTGATAATGATAAAGAGAAAGACACTCAAAGCAATGAAAAACAGAGTGCAGACATTATTAGTACTAACATCTCAGCTAGTACTCCTGTTAAAACTATTTTGTCAAGTGTAAATAGAACAAATCAACAAGCTGATATTGCTGATAGAATAACAGCTAATAAGGCTGAAACCAACACTTTAAAGAGCCAAATTCCTTTCAGCTCCGGAGCAGGAAATTTCAAAGATCAAAATATTTGTTCCCTTGACTGAGTTAGCTGCCCAACATGTATATAGAACCCAAATTTTGAAGGCTTTAAATATAGAAGAGAACAACGATACAATCAATCTTAATGATGACCAGCCAGAGCTTATTTTCGGTCCAAAGATTGAAGGTAGATATCAAGAGGGACCCGTTCCTCCATTTTATGTGAGTTTAAACATTCATGACAAAATTTTGCACAACACTATGCACGATTTCGGGGCTTCTCATAATTTAATGCCAAAAGATGTAATGGAGAGCCTTGGTTTAGAAATCACAAGACCATATAAAGCCCTGTACTCCTTTGATTCCAGCAGATTAAAATGTTTAGGTTTAATCAAAGATCTCTGAGTTAACTTAGCCCAGATTCCAGCCAAATGCTTAGTCATGGATATTGTTGTAGCTAATGTTCCCCCCATGTATGGAATGTTGTTATCAAGATCATGTGGGGCTAAGTTAAAGGGGACTATGCAAATGGACATGACCTATGCGACTATACCTATTTTCAATCAGAATAGAAGACTTTACAGGGAGTCTCATATGCAATACACAGTTACAAGTCAAGACAGACCACAAAACTCCCCTTTATACTCTGTAAACACATGCCTTGATTCATTTATCCTTTTTAATGAAGAAAAATTATATGAAAAAATAACTTTGACAGAGTTATTGGTCGATAGAGAGGAGGAGGTAAATACCACAGAGCTGTCACAACAGTTTGCTGAACCTTTAAACAACAACAAACCAAATATGGGTCTTGAACTATAAGTCATGCGTCCTTTTCCTTTAAACCTTGACACTCAAGAAAATGTACCCCCACTTAACGAAAAACCTGAAGAGTCAAAACAAATTCAATTGAGTGCCGCTAATCATGAACAATTTGAAAGCACATTAGTTGAGAAGGACGGTAACCAAACAGACGAAACCGAAAACAGTCCTCTATGGAGTATGTACTTTGACGGGTCATGCACTAGAACTAACACTGGTGCAGGTGTCTGTATTTGCAACACTGAAAACAACCACACAGAATGTGTTTCTTGTAAATTAAACTTTCAGTGTTCAAACAACATAGACGAATACGAATCACTACTTTTGGGCTTACATTTGTTAAAAAAATTAGGAGCCAAGAGAATTAAAGTTCACGGAGATTCTGAATTAATCATTAGGCAAGTCAATGGGGAGTATAACGCTCATCATCCCAGACTTAGGGCCTATCAAAACGATGTCGTGGAACTTTTAAAAACTTTCGAGGAGTCCAAATTAATTTTTGTCCCAAGAAAAAGAAATATTGCGGCCCACAGCTTAGCCTACGCAGCTAGAACATGCTTAACGCCATATGAAACCAAAGACTGCACAACTCAGATAAAATTTAGACCAACCGTTCTTGATAACGAAAAATATTGGCAGGTGTTTGACGGAGACAAACAAATAGAAGACTTCATGCAATTTAGAAATGAATTCGAACTACACAGTTCGGACTCGGACTATGATACAGACTGCAATGAAGAAAACTTTCTTGGAGAAGAAGAGCGGTCTCCTGAGCTTGTCAATATTAATTTTCTGACAAGAAAACTTATAAACAAAACAGAATTGAATGCAGAGCTAGAAACAGAGGAATTAGAAACTCTGCACTCTAAAGATGAAAGTTTTCCTAAGGGTCTGGCCCCTTTAGAAGAGTTGTTCGATTTTAACGATGTGGCAAATAAACCAAAACTGGAACCTGTAGAGACTGAAGTGGAAGAGTGCAATATAGGCAGTAAACTTAAACCTATGATGATTAAACTGTCTAAGACTTTACCAACTCACATTAAACTTAAATACATTGAGCTGTTTAAAGAGTTTTTTGATGTTTTTGCGTGGAGTTACGAAGATCTTAAATCCTATGACATTGAAATAATACAACACAAAATTCCCCTCAAAGAAAACCAAAAACCATTCAAACAAAAACTGTGCAGAATAAACCCTGTCCAGTTACCATTGGTTCAGAAGGAGATCATGAAAATGTATGATGCTGGTATTATTGTCCCTATTAGATATTCTAAGTGGGTGTCTAATCTGGTGTCTGTTAGGAAGAAAAATGGAGAGATTAGGCTTTGTATAGACTTTAGAGACTTAAACAAAGCTTCATTAAAAGACAACTACCCTTTACCCAAGATGGATCATATTTTACAAAGGGTGGTAGGGTCTAAAAGAATTTCTTTGCTGGATGGCTATTCAGGGTACAATCAGATCTTAGTTCACCCTGTTGATCAATTAAAGACAACCTTTACTACACCATGGGGCACTTTCATGTATGTGAAAATGCCTTTTGGTCTAATGAATGCTGGAGCAACTTTTCAAAGAGCCATGGACATAGCATTCTCGGAGGAACTGGGCTTCTTCATCATTATCTATCTTGATGATGTTACTGTGTTTTCAAAAACAGATGAAGAGCACTTAGAACATTTAAGAAAGGTTTTCGAGAAATGCAGAAAGTTTGGAATATCCTTAAACCCTAAGAAGACACTATTTGGTCTCCAAGAAGGTAAACTTCTTGGACACATTATCTCTGAAGAGGGTATAAAGATAGATCCAAAGAGGATTGAGGCCATATTGCAAATCTCTCATCCTCGAAACATCAAAGAATTGCAATCTTTCATTGGAAAGATTAACTTTTTGAGAAGGTTCATCCCCAACTTGGCTGAGCTCCTTAGGAATATCACAAACATGTTAAAGAAGGAGCAAGGGGTAAAATGGACCTTGGAAGCAGAGAAGTCCTTTGAGCTGGTGAAACAAGCGTTAACTAAAACACCGGTTCTAATACGTCTTGATTTTTCAAAAGATTTTTATATTTTTTCATTTGCGTCAGAACATACCATAGCTGCTGTCCTTTTACAGAAAAATCCACAAGGACAAGAGCATCCTATTGCATTCTTTAGCAAGGCATTGAGGGATGACCCTCTGAAGTACAACATTATGGAGAAGCAAGATTTTGCTTTGGTTAAAGCTTTGAAAGACTTCAGAGTGTACATCCTTCACTCACACACCATTGCCTTTGTCCCAAATTTAGTTATTAAAGACATTTTAACACAAGACCAAAATGGTAAGAGAGGTAAGTGGATTGCTGTAATTCTTGAATATGATTTAGAGATAAAACCCACTAAACTCATCAAAGGACAAGGTCTAGCTAGATTAATGGCTGAATCCAATTTTGAAGTTCTTGATATTAATATGATTGATGCTTTGAACGACCAAGAAGGATTCTCAACTCCTATAGTTGAATATTATTTTACGAATTCTCCTTGGTATGCTGATATTAGTTATGTTTTTCTTAATTTAAATACACCTCCTGGTTTGACAAAAACAAAGGCAAGATTCTTAAAGTTAAAAGCTGTAAACTATTGCATTATAGATAAATGTATTTATTGGAAAAATGCGAGTGGTCTATTGCTTAGATGTTTTCTTGAGTTGGATGCAGAGAAGGTTAAGCACGAGTTCCATGAAGGAGAGTGTGGAGGTCATTTGTACTGGAAGACAACAACCAACAAAATTTTGAGGGCTGGTTTCTATTGGCCTACTCTTTTTCCTGATATGCACAAAATGATCATAGCCTGTCATAAATGTCAAATTTTTGAAGGCAAAAGAAAACTCCTACCCCTGCCTCCGCATCCAATCACTGTTGAAGCCCCTTTTCAATAGTGGGGACTTGAATTCATAGGAGAAATCCATCCCCCATATTCTGCCCAACATAGATGGATTCTCACTGCCACAGACTATTTCAATAAGTGGATAGAAGCCATACCTTGTAGGCAGGCCAATGATTTAGTTATTATAAAATTCATGGAGACTAACATTCTCTCCAGATTTGGCTGTCCTAACAAGATCATCACTGATAATGCAATATCATTTGGATCAAAGAAGATGGTTGAGTTCTGTCATAGATATCAGATAACATTGGGGAATTCCACGGCTTATTACCCCCAGGGTAATGGACTTGCAGAATCCTCAAACAAGAGTTTAGTGAACATAATCAAGAACCTGTTGGAAGATAACAAAAAGTCTTAGCACACAAAGATTTTTCATGCACTTTGGGCTGAAAAATTGACTTTGAATAAATCTATTGGCATGTCACCTTTTTAGCTTGTGTATGGTACTGATGCAATTTTTCCAAACAGTCTTGGTGTACCAGTGATGAAGTTGATTCAAGAGTTGCAAACTGAATAAAATGACATGGTCAGAAGAATAAATCAGACCATTCATCTTCAGCAAACTAGAGAGGATTTTTATAACAAAGCATTACAGAAACAGGTCAGCATTAAAAAGCTTTTTGACAGAAGAACAAAGGCCAACAATTTTAAAGTTGGGGACAAGGTTTTAAAGTGGGACTCAAGGAGGGAAGACAAGGGAAAGCATGGAAAATTTGACAACTTATGGCTTGGCCCTTACTCTATTCATTCAGCTGCTGGTAACAATGCATTTTTCTTACAGGAGTTGAGTGGAGCAGAATTGTTTGGAGGTCCTGTCAATGGTAGGATGCTTAAACATTACTTCTCTTGACCCTTGAGATGTTCTGAAAGCCCTTTTTATCTTTTTTCCATTATAAATATCTCATACACCATTGCATTCAAAGTTAGGAAAATAAAAAATACAAAAACAAAGAAAGAAAGAAAAGAGGGCAAAATGAAAACAAGAAAGGTACAATTCCATACCAAAAAAGAGAAACAAATTCTGAAAGTGTGCGAGCTTAAATGCCACTCCTATAAAACAAACTTCTAGTTAGTCAAACAGCCTAATATTGACTAATTAGCTTTAAATTTCCTGCTGATAGGATAGTGAATTTGATTTGCCAAAATGTTTAATCTTGGCTTATCAGTAGATAGTTTAGGACATAAATTAAAGTTTCAAACATGTTCAAAATCTGAACCTAAGTTTCGCAAAGAGAGATGACTCAAATCTGTTTTATTTTTTTTGAGTCAAAAAAGAAGTAAATCTGGTTCTAATTAGCTCAAATCTGAACCAGAGAACAAGGAAGAAATAGCTCAAACAAGAGCCAAAACAGATCTGTAAAAAGAGAAGGCCATGATGAGAAACTTTCAGATCTTAAGCCTTCCATTTTGATTTAATTTTCTGCAAAATAAATGTCTGTGTGCAGCTTGTTTTTGTGCCATAGACCAGCATCAAGTTAGACTGTTTAATCCTGACTTGAATTCTTTTAAATTTTTTTTGTAGAAATTAGAGAATAAAATCTGTTAGACTGTTTAATCCTGACATATTGATAGAATAGGTAGAGAATCATATGGGCTCAACTGTTTAATCTGAGTCCATGGAGAAATAAGGAGTAGAAATAGATTAGATTTCCTGCTTTCGCAAGAATAAAATGTTGGAAAAAGAGTTTTCCCATCCAAGTGCACTCTAATGAAGAAAAAATGCTAGATCAATAGGATTGGGTAGGTAGAAAGTTTGTATTGATGAAGATCCATTGTTTTCATGGCTGCTAATGTGTTTTCAAAGCAAGATCATCCCACCCAAGGAAGGGCAGCCCAATGGATTAGGCATAAGTTAGCCTCCCAGAGAATGCAAGTCTGAAGTTCTTGATGCCTTCAAGAAGGCACCATCCCCAAGTGGAGCCATTGTTAGCCACCTATAAAATTTGTTATAGAAAAAGGTGGCTAAGACTTTTTGAGCTTCAAGGAACAAATTTTATTGCTAAAAAGTGTTGGCTCTTGAAGACTCTCGAAGGCCTCATGCCTCTGTCCAAAATCTTCATTGTTGTTCCTATTTTATACTCAGAAGTTCTGCTGATTTCATAAGAAAATACTGTTGTAAAATAATCATTTTCCCCCTTCGCCCACCCAAAACTAACCTTCATTTTCTCCCCTTTTTCTCCATAAAAAATCCTTCGTTTTTATGATTCCTCTTCTTCCATTCATGAAAATCTATTTTATAAGGTTAAAAACTCACTTTTTAACCTTACCAAAACCCTCAAATTCCTTTGAAAACCATCGAAAAATCATTAAAATATACATTTTTGTATTGCAGATTTAAGCCCCTTAGGGCTAAGTCCTAAACCACTTCCCTATCATGCGACTTGGTGCTAGAACCAGGTGCTAAACCCATATGGTTCTTATCGGCATCGGAAAATTTTTGCGAGCGCATATGTTTTGTTACATAAAACCCCCGATGCGATCAAATCTCTTTGTTATAACTCCAGATCTCATGCTTCCTTCGTGAAAAACCAAGAGTTATAGTCCCGAGCGCTTATCACATCATAAACTTTTGATGGTGCGTAAGTTTTATGTTACGTATAAACTCCGATGCCGATTAGCATTTGTATTTAAAAAACCCTCAATCTTATTACCGTTCCATATAACCATAAAGCCTGCCTTCGGTGCTTAAAGCCTTGTAAAATCCATTCCTGATCACCTTTTCCTTTTTGTAAAATCATAAAACCCATTTATCCAAAGTTTGATCTAAAAATTCCAAAGTCACGTGATTAAATGAAAATGGTTAGATTAAAAAGACTGATCGCGCAATCGCATCGGAGAAATTCGCAAATGGTTTGATTGAAAGACTGCATCAAACTTCCGTTGCGATTAGGTCTCATATATGTAAACCCCACCCCATTTTCTTTCATTCCATATAACCTACACCCCGGGACCAAGTGTTGAAGTCCCGAAGCGCTGCATCGCATCGCAACTTTCAAAATGGTTAGATTAAAAAGACCAGGCCCAAAGCTTCGATTGCGATTGGCCTTTGTTGTATAAAGCCCCGGGCCCATTGTATTCCATACATCTAGCAGCCCCACAATCGGGCGACAGTCACTTCATATATATATATATATTCTCCACCCCGATCCACTAAAACCTTGGTTTTATTAACAATTTGTGGGTTTTTCATAAAGTATAAGGTTTTCCACCGATGCAAACTTGAAAAGATATTGACCGTTGATATAATCCTTAGATCAACGGCCCGCACAAACTTGCATCGCAAATTTTCATCGGTCGCGTTTATTTGCCACCCTCGATCGCTGATCCCCGATTGATTGTCCGCCATTGATCTCCTCTCCGCCTTCCGAGATCCAACGGTCCTCATTCCCTCTGATCACAAGTCTTACCTCCGCTTCGAAACCCTCCGATTCACTCTCCGCCGTCGATCTGATCTACAGATTTATGGCTAGCGCTTAATCGCATCGGAGTTTTTCATTGCTGCGTTATATTTCTTCCCCTGATCAGCCTTTCCACCGATTCTTTCTCCACCGTTGATCTAATCTTTAGATCGACGGTCTGCGCTGACTCGCATCGCAACTTTCAATCAGTGCATTTGCCTGCCACTCCTGATTGCGATCGTTCGATTGGATCTGGACCGCCCACGTGTCCAGATCAAACGGTCCAAAATCACTTCATCTTATTCTTCTCCCCGCTCTCCTTTTTTCCTCTTCAACGTAGATCTCCACTGTTGGATGCTTCCATCCAATGGCTACGATCCTCCCCCTCCTTTTGAAGCAGTTTTTGTTGGGTGTGGAGTCTGATTATCTTGTTTACTTTGTATCACAACATTGGACCCCTGTACCTTAAAAAGGGGCGGCAACGCCGCCCGTAATTAATCGCTGCCGTGGGGGGTTCAGGGGGGGTGGCAGCGCTTTTCGGAGCCCCCCCCTGGCGGGGGTTTTCGAGGGCAGCGCCCCCGAAGCTAAAAACAGATGTAAAATTTTCTTGTAAAAGTATAGTAATTTCTAGTCAATCTGGGCTGTTCATTAGGCAAATGATCTGATGGTAGAAGTTATGTTTAGATTAGGGTTTTTTGCCCTCGAAGGCAACCCCTCGCTTTTATGAGGGCAATGTATTGCGGCTGTGTATTGTATGTGTATTATCGGAGCGAGAAACAGAGAGGGAGACTATGAGAGAGAACAGAGGATATTACAGAGGATCTGATGTAGGTTTTGTCTCTTCATTCTTGCTGGATAATAGAAAGGAAGGACTGGCTGTTCGGGGTGGACGTAGCCCAAACTGGGTGAACCGCGTATATCTGTGTCTCTCTGGTTTTATGTGTTTTGTGTGCTTGTATTTTCCGCATATTTTATGTGTTGCATTGCTCCATAATATATAATTTTCTAACAACTGGTATTAGAGCCGAAGGTCTATTTGGCTGATAAACTCGCAGGAAAGAAGGGTTCCTGGTTCGAGTGGGAGCAATGGCAAACGATGGTAAGTTTAGGGTTGACAAATTTAATGGCCAAAACTTCCTGCTATGGAAGATGCAGATGGAAGATTATCTGTATCAAAAATATCTGTACCTACCATTGAGCGGAAAAACAAAGAAGCCGGCGGCCATGACAGACGCGGAATGGAACATTCTCGATAGAAAGGCACTCGGAACAGTACAGTTGTGCCTTGCGGCGTCAGTCGCCTTCAATATTTCGAAGGAAACAACAACAGAGGGTTTGATGCAGACGTTGGCGAAACTATATGAAAAACCCTTGGCCTCAAACAAGGTATTTCTTATGAAACGACTATTTAATATGAAGATGTCGGAAGGTGGATCTGTTGCAGACCATTTAAATGATTTTAATATAGTTACCAGTCAGTTAAGTTCTGTAGGGGTAAACTTTGATGATGAAGTTAGAGCTCTGTTATTCTTGTGCTCATTGCGAGAGAGTTGGAATGGTTTAGTAATGGCCATTAGTAACTCTGTCTCTGGATCTAGTACTTTAAAGTTTGATGATGTTGTTGGTGCTATCCTTAGCGAGGAAATGCGACGGAAAAGCTCCGGTGAGACATCGGGTAATGCTTTGAGTGCAGAGTCTAGGGGAAGAAAAATGGAAAGAGGAAAGAGCTCAGGATATCGCAGTAAATCAAGGAAAGGCAGATCCAAGTCCAGATCGGGGATAGTGTGCTGGAAATGCGGAAAGAAAGGACACCTAAAGAAAGACTGTAGATCTCGAAAGGGAAAAGAAGGAGATGCACAGCAAGAAAACAATCATGAAGAAAATGTGACAGGTGATGTGTTACAAGATGCTTTGATTCTTTCTTTCGAAAATGTTACTGATTCTTGGGTTGTAGATTCAGGGGCTTCATTCCATACCACACCTGATAAGAAATATTTTCATGACTATGTTCAAGGAGATTTTGGACAAGTTCGTTTGGGTGATGATAAACCCTGTAAAATTGTTGGAATGGGTAAAGTTCTTGTAAAACAACAAAATGGAAACCAATGGCTACTAAAGGAGGTAAGGCATGTTCTAGATCTGAAGAAAAATCTGATTTCAACAGGGCAGTTAGGCGGTGAAGGTTGTGTGACAACTTTCACGGATAAAACTTGGAAGGTCACCAAAGGAGCCCTGGTAATAGCAAAAGGTGAAAAGGTTGGTACATTGTATTTATGCAATGGTATTTCTAACTCTGTTAATGCTTTAACTTCGAAAGGAGAAGATGCAGCATTATGGCATCATAGGCTCGGACACATGAGTGAGAAGGGAATGAAGATTCTTCACTCAAGAAATTTGTTGCCAGGTTTGAAGAATGTTGATTTGGATTTCTGTGAGAATTGCATTTATGGAAAAAAAAAGAGAGTCAGATTTCTCAGAGTTGGGAAAGAAAAGAAGAGCGAAAAATTGGAGCTTGTGCATACAGATGTATGGGGACCTGCTCAGGTATCATCTCTCGGTGGCTCTCGTTATTATGTTATTTTTATTGATGATGCAACTAGAAAAACATGGATTTATTGTATTTAGAATAAATATGATGTATTTGATACTTTCAAGAAATGGAAAGCTTTGGTTGAGATTGAGACAGGAAAGAAGTTGAAGTGTCTCAGATCAGACAATGGAGGTGAGTATTGCAGCAAAGAGTTTGATAGGTACTGTTCAGAACATGGAATTCGTAGAGAGAAGACAGTTCCAAGAACACCACAAGAAAATGGTGTGTCAGAAAGGATGAACAGAACAATCATGGAGCGTGCAAGGTGCATGAGATTGCATGCAGGATTGCCTTTACAATTTTGGGCAGATGCTGTAGATACTGTTGTTTATCTAATAAACAGAGGGCCTTCAAGTTCCTTGGATGGTGGTATTCCAGAGGAAGCATGGACAGGTAAAAAGGTAAACTACTTTTTTTTAAAGCCTTTTGGTTGTGAGGCCTTTGTCCATATTAATAAAGAAAACAGAACAAAGCTTGAGGCAAAATCAAAGAAATGTACCTTTATTGGATATGGTGCTGATGATTTTGGTTATCGCTTATATGATTATGAAAATCACAAAATCATTAGGAGCAGAGATGTAATATTCAATGAAAAGGTCTTGTATAAGAATCAGCTGCAGGAAAAGAAACAGGAAAAAGAAAGCAAGGAATACACAGTTCTTGATGAGATAACTGAAAAAGTAAAGGTGCCTGAAAATAATAATAATCAACAACCACAGCAGCAGCAACCACCACAACAGCAACAGGCACCTCAAACACCTGAAAGTGGTGTTAGAAGATCTACCGGGATAAGTAGACCCCCTGAACGATACTCTCCTTCATTATATTATTTATTGTTGACTGATTCTGGTGAACCTGAATGTTATGAAGAAGCAATGCAGGTTGAAAGCAGGAAGAAGTGGGAGCTAGCCATGGAAGAAGAGATGGACTCCTTAATGCATAACCGGACTTGGGACTTAGTCAGGTTGCCTGCAGGTAAAACTACATTGCAGAATAAATGGGTTTACAGGCTGAAGGAAGAAGATGGAGGAAAACAGAGGTACAAAGCTAGACTTGTGGTGAAGGGGTTTGCACAGAAGAAAGGTATTGATTTTGATGAAATATTTTCTCCTTTTGTTAAAATGAATTCAATCAGAACTATTTTAAGTCTTGTAGCAGCAGAAGATTTACATCTTGAACAGTTATATGTAAAGACAACATTTCTCCATGGAGATTTGGAGGAAGAGATATACATGCAGCAACTAGAATGATATGGGGTAAAAGGGAAAGAAAAATTGGTGTGCAGGTTAAAGAAGAGCTTGTATGTCTTAAAGCAGGCTCCAAGGCAGTGGTATCTAAAATTTGACAAGTTTATGTCTGAACAAGGTTATATTAGATGTCACTCTGATCACTGTGTTTATATGAAAAGGAAAAATGATGGCAGCTATATTATATTGTTATTGTATGTAGATGACATGCTTGTTGTAGGGTCTAACGTGCAGGAAATAAATGTGCTCAAAATAAAATTGGAAAATTCATTTGCAATGAAGGATTTGGGAGCTGCAAAACAAATCCTTGGTATGAGGATAACTAGAGATAGGAAAAATCGCAAATTAACACTGTCTTAGAATGAGTACATAGAAAAGGTGTTGAAAAGATTTAATATGCAGAATGCAAAACTAGTTAGTACACCTTTTGCTAGCCATTTCAAACTTAGTAAGGAGATGTGCCCCAAGACCCAAGAAGACATGGATTATATTTCTAAAGTTCCATATGCATCAGCAGTTGGAAGCTTAATGTATGCAATGGTCTGCACAAGGCCTGATATTGCACATGCAGTGGGAGTTGTAAGCAGGTACATGAATAATCCGGGAAAAGAACATTGGATGGCAGTAAAATGGATTCTCAGATATTTGAGAGGTACCACAAATCAAGCATTATGCTTTGGTGGTTCAAACATTGCTCTACAGGGATATGTTGATGCAGATATGGCAGGTGACAGGGATAACAGGAGGAGCACTACAAGATATGTATTTACTGTAGGTGGAACAACTGTCAGTTGGGTTTCAAAAATCCATAGTGTTGTTGCACTTTGAACAACAGAAGCCGAGTATGTTGCTGCTACAGAGGCTAGTAAAGAAATGATTTGGTTAAAAAGGTTTATGGATGAATTGGGTAAGAAGCATGATATGGGCACACTATACAGTGATAGCCAAAGTGCTATTCATCTTGCAAATAACTGAACATTTCACTCCAGGACTAAACACATACATCTCAAGTACCATTTCATATGGTCAGTATTGGAAGATGGAGAGTTGAAGCTGGAAAAGATACACACTAGCCAGAATCCTGCAGATATGCTAACAAAAGTTGTAACCAAAGAGAAACTGAGAACATGCTAAGTTTCAATTGGTTTTCAAGGATGACGATGAAGATGAGGAATAGCCAACTCCAAAGAGGACTCATTTTCCAGTAGTTGAAGCAACGGTGGAGTTGCTACAATCAGTCTCCAAGTGGGAGATTGTTGGGTGTGGAGCCTGATTATCTTGTTTACTTTGTATCACAACATTGGACCCCTGTACCTTAAAAAGGGGTGGCAACGCCGCCCGTAATTAATCGCTGCCGTGGGGGGTCCAGGGAGCCCCCCCCTGGCAGGGGTTTTCGGGGGCAGCGCCCCCGAAGCTAAAAACAGATGTAAAATTGCCTTGTAAAAGTATAGTAATTTCTAGTCAATCTGGGCCGTTCATTAGGCAAATGATCTGATAGTAGAATTTGTGTTTAGATTAGGGTTTTTTTCCCTAGAAGGCAACCCCTCTCTTTTATGAGGGCATTGTATTGCGGATGTGTATTGTATGTGTATTATCGGAGTGAGAAACAGAGAGGGAGACTGTGAGAGAGAACAGAGGATATTACAGCGGATCTGCTGTAGGTTTTGTCTCTTCATTTTTGCTGGATAATAGAAAGGAAGGACTAGCTGTTCAGGGTGGACGTAACCCAAACTGGGTGAACCACGTATATCTGTGTCTCTCTGGTTTTATGTGTTTTGTGTGCTTGTATTTTCCACATATTTTATGTGTTGCATTGCTCCATAATATATAATTTTCTAACAGTTTTTCCCCAAATACGCAGGATTTCATAATATTTTGTTTGTTTTGCAGGTTTTGAAGGTTTTTTCCCATACTATGAAGGAAAAGAAATCCGAGGGTGACGATCCTCTGGCCTTTTGGTTATCAAAGGGAAAGGGACTAAAAGGGATCCACTCTACATTTCGTCGATGCTCCATGGGCATTGATGCCATATGAGCCTTGCGTGCCCTGCACATCAACAAGACACAACAATGCACAATAAAATCAAAGAGTATCAGTGTCGAAGACCCTAACACAGCAGAATTAAAGATTGAAGATTAATTCCACAGTTTGATGGATTACGGCTAAGATTGATTATCAAAAGCCTAATCTATTAAATTAAACACAATTAAAGGAAATATCGTAAGTGTTTTATCTAACAGAAAGGCCTCCACCGCCACGTCTGAGGCGAATTGATTCATCCCAGCCACCACAAAGCCACCTGTGCCTCAAAGCGTTTAACAGAGGCCGAATTTATTGATCCAACGAAGATATTTTCCTCAGCGCAGCCAAAGATTTAATTCTGCCAGAGAATTCAATGCGAAAAATATCTGCAGAATTACTCCAAAGTAACGCAGAGCCTCAAAGTCAATAAAAGCTCCCACAGAGATTAACTCATAAATGAAAAACAGTTAATACAGACAGACCACCTGTAAAATTCTCCATCGAGCCCCTCAAAGGCCGAGAAGTCTTGAATCTGTATTAATTGTCATGAGAGATCTTTTATCAGATCTCACCTCCTCATCCTTCTATAAATACTTCTGTAGAAGATGAGAAACTATTGGTTGTAGAACTTTGAAATACATTTGAGCTTAAACTTATGATTGTAAATAGTGTTCACTGGCCCTTGGAGCTCTACTTGTGATAGATAAGTAGGGCTGAGATGTGTAGATGATTGTTGAACTAAAGCATTGGACTTAAAGCTGCAACTAGTTTGGAGCATCAATACAAGCTGATTTATGGGATCCTGGTCTATGTTGACGGTGATTTTTTTCTAGTTATAACTTGTTATTTTGTTTCTATTTTCACTCTGTTTCATATTCTCTTATAAAGAACAACATGCATAGATTTATGATCTACTGTACATCAGTAACCTTCTCTGACTGAAAATCTTTATTTTTATGTTTTCTTCCAATCTGTGTTATTTGAGAATGATTTAATTCAGTTTAAAGCATAGGAATGCTGACGTTCCCTCGTCTTACTACCTTAGTTGAATGTTTTTCTTGAATGTTATGTTCAGTATTAGTTAAGTAGAGATGAAATATGGAAGATATGGTGTGCCCTAGTCCTAGTTTTATCCCCAAAGGCTGTCTGAATATTTCCCTTGGAATGTGTTAAAAGCTGGCTAGTTTAGAAGTAATTACCAGATCTTAGGCCATTCTGTGTTAGCTTTGTGTTGGTCTTGAAAGTAACCAAGTAAAGCAGAGCTAGGAGAGGATTTGTGGTGAGCTCGGCCCGCTAGTTTCTACTCCAACAGTTGCCTTCAAGTTTCCCTTTGTTTTAAAGTGTTTTCTATTGAAAGTGTATCAAAGGTTGGCTAGTTTAAAAGTACTTACTAGATCCTAGTTTTCTTTCATGTTTTTCCTAAGTGTATGTCAAAAGATAGCTAGTTTAAAAGTACTTACCAGATCTTGGGCTGCTCTTTGTTCTGCATCTGTTTAAATTCCCTTCTTGTTGTATCATTTCATTCCATAAATCAATCTTCAAAGAGATCCTTAGACATACATGACTTGCCCCATGGACCACTCTTGCCTCTTGCTGTTCCAATTAAACCCTATTATGAATCCATAGCCCAATGGACTAAAACCTGCAATTATCTATCTTTTTGGCCGAAGCTTACTCTGATTGCTTGCAACTTCTCACCTTTGGAACTCTTTACATTTAGAACTTTCCACCTCAAACAGTAATCATGCTCAACCATAAAAAAAAAACAAAACCATTGGCCTTCATAACTAGCCTAATATTATTACCCCAAACTTCAAAGACAAATCCATCTTTGCACTTATTGGAGAGATCCCTCTCCGGATTCAGGAGGGCTAGATCCTAGAATCCCAAATTTGGTTGAAACGATGTTGTTTCTGTGATCGGACTTTGCCAGTCTTGCTGATTACAGATTCCTAACATGTTGATCATGTGTTTATGTTTGTTGCATGTGTGTGTAGTATGCTTGTGGTATATATGTGTTTGTGCATCCATGTTATGTCCGACATGGTGGAAATGGTATCACCATGGGAGGACTGATGGCGTTGTTGTCATCATGTGGTCATATGTGTATGACTGATTATGTGTTGTTCATGTTTTTGTATTGTGAATGCACAATAACTTACATATTGTTACATGTTGTATATGCATTGGTCATATATTGGTCATGCTTGTGTGTTGTCTGTGTATGCTTGCTTAAGTGATGTCATATGCTAAACATGCATTGGTCATTTATGGTGGGTTACATGTCACTTATGTTGGTGTATGGTTCATGCTTGTGATGGTGTATGGTCAAGTTTGCATTGATTTGATTGAGGTTGTTATGCATGAGGTCATTGTATGCAATTAGGGCATCATGATGATTTGGTATGTTATGAAGATAATGTGTTGGATGAGATAAAGTAGGAGATCTAGATCATTAAAGTGAAGTTGCAACAATGGACTTTGGGGTAAGAGCAGATCATCATACAAGTTGTATGCTTGGCATGCAGGTATGTGATTCATGGTTGTTGTAAGCATTAGGTTTACTTATATGTTTCCCATTCTATTATTATTATGGTTACATATATGATAAATGATAGTTGATCAATGTAGTTATATGAATTATGGTTATGAGTATTCCTTTAATTCTATTGATGTTATGGTTACATACATTATAGATGCTAGTTTATTAGTGCAATTATATGTACATGTGTCGGATAGTCATGAATGATAGAAACCTATGGTGGTATGAATTTCTATTGTTATTTTATATTAGATAACTTATATGCTGTTGATGAGCATGTTATGGGTTAACTTGTTGTTGTTGTATGATATCTAGCTTGATGATTAAGTTACATGTTGTTGATGAGAATGATATATAACTTGTTGTTGTTACATGCTAGTGAATTGATGGTTAGGGTTATGACATTCAAGCGTGAGTCAACCTAATTATGATAGTGTGTTGTATTATGTTTAGACTGACTGTGCATATGTGATAGTATGCATGAATGACATTTTCTTATGGGTTTTTTATGAGAAGATATTAGCTAGATACTGTTATGTATATCATGACCTTATTTATGATTGGGTTGATATGTTGTGAAGTTATATCGTGCTAATATAGATTAATTGTGCAGAAAAGATAGCCTCCCTTGAGGTACATTATGGTAGGAGTTTGCTGATGTCGTATACTTAGTGCTTGAATGTTTAATTATGTCGTCTATTTTTTGTTCGAGTGTTTGGTGTCTATTACGTCATCTAGTTGAATTATTTAACATGGGATGTTTACAAGTTGTTTGAACACTTAATTAATTACATGATATGAGCATTTGTCTATAAGACTGTATGAAGTAATGATCTTGTTTTAGGACAGTTGTAATAACATGTATGCGTTGAGACAATGATATGTACTTAAGTATAAATAAGTGATAGTTGTAGCATCGTGTATTATGCCTGATGACTGTGAGTTTATTTTTGACTATGACATGGTTTTTATTCTTGGTAAATGTTGATTTTGAATTGATAGATATGTTGTCTTGATGTTTGGTACATATGGCTGACATGTGTGTCCAGTTACAGGTAAGAGTTCTTGGCACAAAAATTTAGATGAATAATATGTTGTATGTTTATTTATGCACTGACAGTTATGCGTTTATGGCAATATGATGCAGGGGATTGCATGGAAAAAGAGGCCGCCATGAAATCTTCAAGAAGGATCGAGCTGAGATTTCCTTTAGAAGTACTGGAAACCATGGGGATTGAGTCACGGTGTTTATTGCTAGTCTTTTGCTTTTGGTAATTTGTGATTTGTGATCTTGATTTGTAGTCTTGTTTTTGTCTAGTGCAAGGCCTTTCCACTTTGTTGCGGTGTTGTATTTATTTTGGTTTTCATGTTTTTATTATTTTTTCTTTATTTTTATTTCCTTTTGTTGAGATTCTTGGGAATTTTTTGGGAAATAGGAAAGTTAATGGAGCTCGGGGAGAGCTATGTGGTACCCAACAAGTGATGCAAGACTCAAATGAAGCTTGATGCACGAGTAAGTGCAGCGGAAGGTAAGAATATGATAGTTGGTTGGACTAGTTGAGTCCATTGGGTAAGTGCATAGTGGCAGAGTAGGTAAAGTGAATGGAGTGGAGGTGTCAGACCCCTTGGATAAGTTGGGAACTGTTGTTCTCAATGTTGTGCATGTTGTGCACGAATAAAGGGATTTGTATTAACCTATACCTTATGCTATCTGGTAATTATGTTGCAATCATGATTATGCTGATATTTATACATGTATGGATGTATGTATGTGTGTATGACAGGTGGCCATGGATCATGATTGTTTGATGCTAATGTTTACATGTATATATGTGTGTATGTATGTTGTTGTCTGACAAGATCATGATTTTTTATGCTAATGATTATATATGTATATATGTATGTATCTATGTCACTGTTCGACGAGGTTGTCAGGGATCATTCTTGTGGAGGAATGATTGCTTATGCAGGTGAATGGCATGAAGAGGTTCTTGGTCTTATGAGGAATCGAGTGGGAAGAGTAACTTTGAAAAATCTATGCGGTTAATATCATGTGGACATGAATTGATATTATATGCTTGTACTATTCCTATGTTTATGTTATGGACAGGAAATGCTAAGGGATACATCAATGAAATGAAAGTAGTGTGCTTTGAGGAACGCTGGGATGAGCATGGATAATGGAAATACACAATAAGAAGGGTTTCTTATGGGGTCAGTGTGCGGTCTATGGATGTGTAGTGCTACTGTTGTGTATATGTGGTGCATGTTGGATATTCAGTGATTGTACCTATGGTGATGTGTAATGTTGCATATGTAGTATTGTGTAGACATGATGTTGTATTCCTGTTGCATATATGGTGTTGTGTGTATATTGCATATGAAATTCTATGTACATATGGTTTTGTGTACGTGATGTACATATGGTGCTATGTACATTTTGTGTTGTGTGTGTTAACACCGAAAAATTGTACAGGAAAAAGAAATTAAAAATTTCAAGCAGAAGGTACAAACAAAGATTTTCAGGAAAGGAATACATTAGAAAAGGCTAAAAATTAAAATTTTCTTAAGGTTCAAAAGAAAATTAAAGGACAACACACCATCATCAAAGGAATTTTGCGCACAGTGCGACTGTTCCTTCGATAGCCGCGCGGTCCTGAAGATGGAAAAATGTCACCATTCGGGACCACTTGGCACACATGGTTAAGATGATTCTTCACCTATTATTGTCAAGGACAGTAAAATTTGAGCCACCTTGAGGAGTAAGTGCAACCCACAAAGGAATCCCTCCTCCACTCTTGAGTCACTATCAATATTGGGCCAAGAGAAGGAGGAGAAATTCAAAAAGTGTTTATATAAACCAACCTTTGGAAGAAGAAATAGAAACACATTGTTATGCTGGCCAAATTGCGTCATAGAAAACCAACTTGCATAGTCCAACAACAGAGGGATTGGAAGGACTCATATGTTGGCCAACCAACATCTCAGTCCAAGAGAGAGAGGTCCACCATTTGATCTTGATATACATCTTTTCAGAGAGGGAAGAGACGCTTGCAAGAACTCGAGGGAAGGAGACCTCCTTCTTTTGGGTATTTTAGCTCCATAGCTCAAAGGACCCTCTTCAAGTGTTTAACATCGTATATTTTTTACCACCAACACCTAATAAAGGGATAATCCTCCACTTGTGTTATTAGGCTATTTTCTCCATCGAGCTTTTGTATTTTTAATCTTGTGTTTTGTTTTGTTCTTAGTGTTGTATGCTTAGTTGCCCCTCAAACTTAGTTTACATTATGTCATATATTTTCCACTAATAGTAGACAATCATTTTTCTCTGTGACCTTGTGCAGGTAGCATCCAACTTGCTAAAGAAGTGTATTTCGTACACCCTTGCACCAAATAAACTACCATAGGAATGGTGACTCCACTGGATTCTTTATTTTTGAGTTAATGGTTGTTGTTGGAGGTCCTTCCTCCTGCTCAGTTTGCAGAAAACCACCCCTACATTCTCTCTGCATATCCAATCACACTCAGTGAAAAGTTTTGCACAGTAGAGAGGGAAATTTTTCTTCATTCCACCCAACAACGTGCTTTGTGCTCCGATAGATGCGCGCTCCGTGCTTGTGGGAAGATAACTCACGCGACATGCCAACAAGCAAAAAATTGGCCACTTTTTCCCATTTTTAAGGTGATTTGCAACCCCCAATAATTTTCCATCAGTTTGTATTTGTATTTCACTACTATTAGGACACTTAGGTGCTATGTTTAACCTCGAATTAGCTTATCAACTAGGTAGTTTTAATTTTAGTATTTTATTTTACAAACTATACATAGTTTAAGTAGGGAACAAGTAAGTGGCCTTAAATCCACATATGTTTTCCGAACAAATTATTTGATGATAAAAGATACAAAACACGTAGCTTAATTAGTAAAGAGTAAGTAGCCCATATATCCACATATCTTTTTCTAGTTCAAGTTTTTCAAATTTTTGCATTAGATTAGTTCAATTTTTCATTAAGATTTGGGACTAGGATCAAACTATCAACAAAGAAAGCAAGTAATCTTTGCCACCCTTGCACCTCTCGGTGAGCCTGGGCACGCATATGAATGCTTTCCTAAGAAAAATTTTCATCTCCCTATATGGAAAACATAGTCTAATTAGGCAAGGTGTAAGCAACACAACATACGCCCATCATTTCAATTTTTGCAAGGAACAATCACACACAGGGTAATTAGAAAAGGATTGTAAAGGATCATCACATATCCACATCTCATAGCACTTGTGATTGTTAAATCCAAAGCACACATGAAGCAACAGGTAGGCATTGGAAAATAAGGCACCCAATGTTTTGGGACCTTTGTTCTTTTCTTACAATTACTTCACCGAACCACACCCTAAGAAAAATTGAGACTCTAAAAATAATCGTTAAATGCACTCACTAAATTCTCCCCACAGGGGCCACAAAAGAATTTATAGTTCAGGTTAGGACCACCATCGGGGGTAGGTATCCAATAAACCGCCATGGTCATAATACATTTTAAAACATAGATGATGACATTTTAGGGAGCTTCAAAGCTGTCTATACGCACACGGAATGAATACCCGAGCATTACAGAGACCCGTTTAAGAGGGGGTTAAGCTTAGGCCCAGTGTGTGTGGTACTCTTTGGGGATACTTGACCCATATAGTTCTTGGTACTGGTAACCGATTGCCAAGAAGCTCAAGACTTGAATGCTCATGTGGGACATTAATACTTTAGTGTCCAAAACTAGGGTATCCTTCCATATAGGTGACGGTGTAGGCAACACTCGATCCTCATACCATTACCTTGGTTGATTCTTCAACTGTTGGAAGGCGTCGCCAGTTCTTTCGAGACGTTGGCCCCAGTCCCATTAGAAGATATCTTCACAAGGCCTAGTTACATTTAGAGTGTAAGGACGATTAGGTCTATATTGGATTTTGGTATCATACACTAAACAAAAAAAACCTCATTTTTTGCTTGATTGATCACATAGTGTAAAGCTAAAGAGAAAAATCACCTTTTCATTTTTTCACTTTTTTTTATGCATGTGATTATATTTTTTCTTTGATAGGAATCATCCTACCTCCCTAAACAAAAAAGGGTCACAATAATCGACATCATAGGGGACCGAAAGAGACCCCGTCGATCTAGGCGTCTCTTAACCCCCCCCCCCCCCCCCCCCCTCCCCATTAAAGGGAGGAGTGTCAGCCCTCCCGCCATTTAGTCGCGGAGGACGTCACACTATAGCCATTATCTGAACATCCTTTATCGAGGTATATTTGATTGGAATCCCCCAAGTTTTATCAACCAGAACACCAGTGGAAACCCAAATAAGGTCACCACACTCAACTCCTCCGATGACCCCTCGGGGTCAAAGGGTAGCTACCCCTTCGAGGAGTCAGCATAATATCCATCATGGTACGCCACAAGGTAAAATTCCCTAGGTAGAACCCCTGAACCAACGCATTAAAATACCTGTTTCTCAATAGAGTACAATGGCAGTCAATTCACAGTTACCCTTATTAGCATCACTAGATCTTCAAGATCTAACAAAGTTAACGAATGGCCCCATTGCACATGGCCTTAATTTCCCACCCATGCCTACGAAACTCATTTCTAATATATCAAAATTTGAAGGGAAGCAAGTGGAAGACCCCAAAAATTATATAATGACTTTCCACCTTTGGTGTTCATTGAATAGTATCATTGATGATACCATTCGACTAAGACTATTTCAACGCACCCTCACAGGGCCTGAGGAAAAATTGTATTTCAAGTAGCCACATGCATCACATAGAACCTTTAGCGCCCTCGGTACTGCATTCATCAGATAGTTCCAACTCCGCATCCATCATGACTCATGAATGGAACTTCTAACACATTTTAGACAAAAAACAACCGTTCATATATCAGACCATCTCCATGAATGGCAGAGACATCATAGTTTATGCAAAGCCAACCTCGACGACATAGTTTTGTTGGAATTATTTTTTAAAACTCTCATTGCAGATATTTCAAAAGTTGTGACCACACAAAAACCTACCTTAGAGGAAGATACCATTAGCAAAGCCCAACAACTTGAACTCATTTACACCCAATTAAGATATATTTACAATGTCCTGCCAAATGCCCCACACATGAAAACTTATAGAGAATTACCAGGCACATCCAACACCACTGACGATTTGATAGGGTCCTTAACCTAAGGTCAACCAAGAAGAAATTATCATTATCCAGGATACTCTTACCTGGGTACCACCAAAGTAGCCTTGCACCTCTACATAACGTGACGAACAGGGTGATGCCATATCATCAACATCAGGGAGTTTCATATCCCCCCTACATGGGAAACAATACTCAACTAGGAAATATGATACAAGAGATCCACCCTAGCAACCATACACAAACCAAGGATAGGGGAACCAATACTCCCCTTGTCCCGAACAAAATCCACCACCGATGCAAAAAAATGCACAGATGAATCTTGTGCAACCATCCCAGGCTCAACAACAACAATATTATGATCAGGAGAATAGAAATAATCCTACAAACACTGCAAATAAAAATCCAAGGAACAAGAAAAAGAGAGATCTTGGACAGGGGGGACGTAATCAACAACGCCCCCTATGGCATCAAGCTGGGGGCAACCCCAACCAAACTCAAAACCAGGAACCAAGTAATAACCCCAAGGGAAAAACAAGAGACCAAGTCTAAGGACAAATCACTCTTGTGCCATATGCGATGAGTATGGAAATTACACTCACCATTGTCCTGAACTCCCCGAATTGAAAAAACTTTAGGGTAATCGAGGACAATGGGGATCTACCCGATAGTCTGCAGTAATGCAAGAACCTTTCCCCCACCAAGGAGTGGTTAATACCCAACAAAAACAACCACCCCAATACGAGACCGAAGGGAACAAATATGGGATATACACGGTTGGAGAATAATTTTTCTTCCAAACACAAAATAAGAACTATGAAACTCCCCCTGATACCAACCCGTGATCAGGAGCTCAGTATTTAGCTAAAAATGAAAGTACTTAGAAATGGTTTAGACCTAAACAACCGGATAGAGCTCATCACCAGGATTCTAACGCAACTCGTTTCATCAAAATCCGAGTTCGTATGAGTGATTTATGGTCTGCTGTTCATTTTCCCAAACATGTAAAAATTATGCAGAACAATGACAGATTGATGATTTGGGAGTCCAGTCAACACCTCAGGAATCTTCAGGGAATATTATCTGATTTTCCAGCTAGTGGCATTATGACAAGTTTCATCACCAGATTCGCCAATGTTTCTTGGGGAAGTTGAATTTGTCTCCTATTCCTAAGTTTGGAATTATTATTAAGATGAATTATTTTTATTTAAGGGTGAATTTTAAGCCAATGGGGAAGGGCCACGTGGCGCAATCGGAGGCTGCCAAGTGACCCCCCCATGACAAGGGTGGTTGGCATGAAATTTTATTATAAGGTTGAATTGGGCACATTATCGATATTATACAAAGCTCGAACTATAGTCAACGAACAGGCGCAAATCATATATATCACACATAGACACAGACACAGACACATAGATACACACACACACACACACACACACACACACACACACACACACACACACACACACACACACACACACACACACATATGTTAACAAAAAACATTATATAACCAAAGTATAAGAGACATGGTTGAATTATATGCCACATTCAACAAAAATATGGTGGGGGTCGGGGTCAAACCCACGACCACTCGCCTCCGACGCCAACGCCTTACTACTACGCCCTCCACTGAAGTCCTTACCCATAAGGGCTCTCACATTTATTTGAAGAGTACTGGCAAAAACTATGGGGTTTCAGAGGGGTCCAGCTCCGTGGGCCATCCCCCTCCCACACGACCGCGAACTGAGACCAAGCTCTAAAGCAAACCGGCGGGAAATGAGCGGATTTTTAAAATGAATTAACGCGTATTTATTTACGTTAAGACATGGGTTTAACTATGATAATTCGAGTTGAATGATAAGTGTGGGTTAGCGCTAAATGCACTTAACCCCACTTATCACCTACTTAACTTAATATTAAACTCTCACTTATCTCTAATTAAGAGCGCTTAACTTGGTGGCACCTTTGACCCGCCAGATTCGACAAAAGCTCCACATTTAGTGGAGTTAACTGGTAGACATCCAGATTTAGTGGAGAACAACTAGGAAACATTTATTTTGCCATAATTGAGGCAATTTTCGACTAATTTTGGCTCAGGAAGAGTCATTCTTGGTATATTTTGATGTTTTGGATCCAAATTGAGTAGTTTTCAAAGGAAACATGAGACTCTAAACAACATTTTTGCATAATTGAAGCTAATATAAAGGCCCACACTATGAAGCTGAACCAAGGAGATGTAGCCCAGGAGGGGTGAACTCCTTCATCAAAAACTTGTGTATTTGTCTCTGTTATTTGTGCTTGCTATGTTTTATTATGATGCTGTTCAACATTGAGTTTCCATGCTTTTAAGTTCAAAAAATACACTTAATCTCATCAAGTTTAATGAATTGTTACTCATAAGAACATGTAGAAACCCTTGTATGATAAGAAAACCAAAGCACTTTCATGTTAATTCTGAAACTAATATTAGCACATCATTAACTAACAATCAATTTCAGATCAAGTTGGTATCAGAGCACAAGGTTGCTAAATGTTATTTGGTTTCTTTTCTTGAGATTGTGCAAGAAGGGTTTTAATAGTTGCAATATTGTGATGCTTACAAGGTTGAAGTTGCAGAGAGGAGAAGAGAAGCTATTGGTTGTTAGTCCTGAGATTAGGACAAGGCAAAAGAGAGCTAAGAAAGCATCATCTTCACCTAAATTTCCACTCAAAGCTGCACTTGAGGCACCTCAAGTTCCATCTCCAATAGTTGAGATTGAAGAGGTACAAATTGCACAAGCAGTTGAAGTGATTGAAGAGGTACAAGAATCATAGGTTGAGCTTGAATCCTTAGCCATTATGTTAGGATTTGGAGAGACTCATGGAAATTCAGAAGAATAGGATGTTAAGAGAGACTTCAAAGACAAAAAAAATAATGGTTAAAATCATGTTTGATGCATTCACTGTAGAAAGAGAAGGAGAAGGTTCTAAGCCTCCACATGGAGAAGGATATTCATATAGTAAGAAGGATGAAGAGAAGAGTTCAAAAGGTAGTGGAGGAAATCCACCTCCATCTCCACCATCCTCATCTTCATCATCTTCATCAACATCTTCATCTTCCACATCCACTACAAAAACCACCCAAGCTCATTCAAAAATGCCAAAAGGAATAAATCCATTACTCAAGTTGGACATCAAGTTTGAACTTCCCATTTACAATGGTGATGTAAATGTAGATAAGTTAGACAATTGGATTCGTCAATTGGAAGTATACTGTAGAATTCAGAATCTACAAGAGGAAGACATAAATATCTAGTTAGCTTCATTAAGGCTAGAAGGAGCAACACTAGTTTGGTGGGAGGCACAGACTCAAGAGGAAATGTGAATTCATGGTAAGATATTGATTTATTGGGTTGAATTCATTTCTTCCATTAAAAGAAAATTTTATCCATTAGCCTATATACAAAAATAAATAATGAGTTGGAAAAACTTTAGGCAACTCAAAGGCCAAATTGTTCAAGAGTACACACAGGAGTTTAGAAAGAGGGCTTTGTTATTAGGAGTAAACTTGAATTCACAAGAAACACTCTTGAAATATATTGGGGGTTTACATTCCTACTTGAAACATACTATCCTTATGTTTAAACCAAACAACTTAGATGAACTATGTGTGCAAGCCACGCATATTGAAGCAAGGGGAAAGAACATTTAGGAAGAGGTAGTAAAAATAATCCATTCAAGGGTAAGGGAAAAGAGAAGGGAGGCAAATGGAAGGGAAAGAAGAATGCAAGAATCAAGAAATAAGGGGAGAAAAATACATGAAAAAATTGTTCCAAAGAGGGGCATGATGAAGCCCACTATTGGAAACTACATCTCGAACTATGACCAAAGGAACCAAATAACAAAGGGAAACAAAAGATGATTGCCACCACACAACAAGATATTGGATCCTTTCAGGAGATGAGACCATGATAATAGCCATGGTTAACAAAGGAAAGGAAGCCGTAGAAAGTAATAGTTCCTAAAATAGTCACAAAAACTCTCCAAATGAAGACACAAGAATAGAATTGTTCCATGTCAGAGTGATTTCAAATCATACAAATATTGATGCATTCTTTTATAGTGTGTCACAAGAAAATTTGATTTCAGAAGACTTAGTCAAAAATATTAACCTTGAAACCGTACGACATCATAAACCATACCCTTTGGGTTGGATAGTTAAGAATTCCAACTTACAGGTTACAAGGAAATGCATATTTAGGTTTTCTATTACTGCAAAGTTTGTTGATGAAATCGAGTTAGATGTGGTTCCACTTGACATTTCTGGGATTATCTTGGGAAGTCCATATTTTTATGACAAGAAAGAAGTGTTTTATCGCCATGAGAACAAATATCATTTGCTTAAGGATGGGGTGGAGTATATTGTGAGATCTCATCTCAAGAAACTGAATATTTCTTTAGTTAATGCAGGGCAAATGAAGAGGCTAGTTAATGCAAGTAAAATGTTTTTGCTTCTCATGATCAAGAAAAATGATGAAGTTGACTATGAATCTATTGAAGAATGTGATGAAAAATTAAAATCTGATTTTTTTGATGTGGTAAGTCAGCATGGTGAGATGTTTCAAGAACCAAATGGGTTACCTCCCAAGAGGGAATTCAACATGAGATTCAGTTGCAGCAGGATGTTCCACTTCCAAAAATTGGTATGTATCGCATGTCAATTATGAAGATTTTTGAAATCAAGAAGAAAATTAATTTTTTTTTGAACAAAGGTATTATACACCCATCTAATTCTCCATGTGGTTCACCAATTTTTTTGGTACCAAAGAAAACGAGACTTGGCGCATGTGCACCGATTTTCGTGCACTGATTAAAATCACCGTAAAGAATCGTTACCCACTCCCATGCATTGATTATTTTCTAGATTAGTTGAAGTATGCAATAAATTTCACTAATTTAGACTTGCGAAGTGGTTATCATCAAGTTAGAATAGCTGAAGAGGACATTTGGAAAATTCCTTTCAAAACTAGACAAGGATTGTTTGAGTGGTTAGTTATGCCATTTGGACTGACAAATGCTCCAGCTAATTTCATGAGAGTCGTGAATGATGTACGTAGAACATTTATATATGACTTCATCATTGTTTAAGTAGATGACATTATTATATTCAGCAAATCAAGAGAAGAACATGTCATGCATGTGAACAAGGTACTTGATGTCTTGAAAAAAGAGAAAATATTTTTAAAGATGTGGAAGTGCGAGTTTGGTAAGACTTATTTAGTGTATTTGGGACACATTGTTGGAGGAGGTGAGTTGAAGATTGACCCTTCCAAAGTAGAGGTCATTCTGAATTAGCCCAAGCCCAATACAGTTACATAGGTAATAAGATTTCTTGGGGCAACACTGTATTGGAGGAAATTCATTGCTAATTTTTCTTCCATTGCAGCTTCACTACATGCATTGAATAGTGTCAAGAAAGTCTTCCATTGGGGAGATGTAAAACAAAAAAATTTCAATGCTTTAAAGAAAAATATAAGTTCAACACAGATATTAGCACTTTTAGATCTTAGACATCCATTTGAGATCCAAACGGATGCAAGTGATTATGCTACGGGAGCAGTGCTCATGTACCATTGTAAGTCTATTTCATTTCATTATGAAATTTTTAATGGAGTTGTGACTAACTATCCCACCTATGATAAAGATTTAGACGCATTGGTACAAAGTGTAAAGAAATGGAAGCACTACTTGATGGGGAAAGAGACCATTATCCATACCGACCATCAACCATTGCAGTACTTACAATCACAGTGAAAGTTGCAAAAATCAAGACATTTCAAATGGATGGAATTTCTACAACAATTTCCTTTGGTTATCAGGTACAAAAAGGGAATCTACAATAAGGTAGTTGATATGCTCTGTAGAACTATTTAAATTCATCTATTATACTCAAGCACAATTCAATTATGCATGAAATCTACATTGAACAATATGCATATGATAGTGATTTTCAATATGTGTATGAAAGATTGAGTCAAGGAAACCAAAATGAAGAGTTAGATTATCATGTGCATAACAGTTTGTTGTATAGGCTTGGGAAAGTTATGTATACCACAAGGAGAAAGAAACATTATAATAAGGGAGGCACACATATCATTGATTGCTGGACATTTCGGTGTAGGCAAGACTATAGCAAATCTCCAAAGGTATTGTTATTGGCCACACATGATTGATAGTGTATATTGTTTTATTATAGGATGTTATTTATGTGCAACAAGTAAGCTTAGTAATAGGAAACTTGGATTGTACACTCCACTTCCAGTTCCTTCACATCCTTGGGAGAGTATCTCAATGTATTTTGTAGGTGGTCTTCCTATGTCAAGGAAAGGTCATGATTACTTGTATGTTGTGGTAGATAGGCTGAACAAAATGTGTCTTTTGATGCCATGTAAGAAAAACCAATAAAACTGAACAAATCGCTAATCTTTTATTTCAAAATGTATGGGTTCATTTTGGTCTTCCTTCTTCTATTGTAAGTGATCAGGATTCCCAGTTTGTTGGGAGTTTTTGGTCAAAATTATGGGACATGATGAACACAAAGTTGAAGAAGAGTACAACATTTCATTCGCAAACAGATGGTCGAACCAAGGTGGTAAACGAGATAGTTATTCATATTCTTAGATGTTATTACAACAAGCATCCCAAGTTGTGGGATGAACAGTTGCATTACATTCAACATGCATACAACAGGGCAAAGCATTCTTCCACAAACACATCGCCATTTGAGGCATGTTGTGGTTACTTTCTAAGATCAAATTTGGACTTCATCTTTGAGAAAGATGTCGCTATAGATGGTCATAGTGACATAGATAAGGCAAGGAAGTTCATTGATAAAATTCAGTTGATACATCACACAGTGCAAGAGCATCTTGAAAAGAGTCAAAGCAGCTACAAGGCAAGGCATGACAAACACTGCGTTGATCACAAATTCCAGGTTGGAGATGAAGTTTGGTTGTATATCAGCAAATAAAGATTACAAGTGGAAGGTAAAAAGCTCAAGCTAATATTTTATGGTCCATTTCAAATTATGGAAAAGATTGGTACTAATGCATTTAAACTAGATTTTCCTCCTCATATGTAAATATATTCTGTTGTTAATGTTGAGAATTTGAGATTGTTTGAGCCTCCATTGATTGATGATCAAGGAGAGCATGTTCAACTGTTATTAATATATGATTTCTCGCAAGAATATCTTGATGAAATTTAGCAAGATATCATACTTGACAGAAGAATCAGAACTTCAAGAAGAGGGAATGTTGAATACCTTAGAGTGGGACTCAAGGGACAAAATCCTTCAAAGGCCAAATGGATGGAGAGTGAAAGGGTGAGGGAGATATACCCTCACATGCTGAAAAATTGATAGTATATTTTGGGGTCTAAAAGGCTTCTAGTGGGGAGGAATGATCAAGAGCTTAGAGTTTAGATAAAAAATGAAAGTGCTCAGAAATGATTCAGACTTGAACAATCAGATAGAGCTCTTCACCAAGATTCCAACACAACTTATTTCATCAAAATCCGAGTTCGTATGAGTGACTTATGGTCTGTTGTTTATTTTCCCTAATAGGTAAAAATTGTGCAGAACAATGACAGACTGATGACTTGGCAGTCCAGTCAACACCTCAAGAATCTTCAGGGAATATTCTCTAGTTTTTCAGCCAGTGACACTGTGACAAGTGTCATCACTAGATTCGCCAATGTTGCTTGGGGAAGTTGAATTTGTCTCCTATTCCTAAGTTTGGAATTATTATTAAGGTGGATTATTTTTATTTAAGGGTGAATATTAAGCCAATGGGGAAGGGCCACGTGGCATAGACGGAGGGTGCCACGTGCCCCCCCATGGCAAGGGTGGTTGGCATGAAATTTTATTATAAGGTCGAATTGGGTGCATTATTGATACTATACAAAGGTTGAACTATAGTCAACGGATGGGCGCAAATCATATATATCACATATATATATGTCAACAAACATTATATAACCAAAGTATGAGAACTATGGTCGAATTCTATGCCACACTCAACAAAAAATATGGAGGGGGTCGGGATCGAACCCATGACCACTCGCCTCTGGCGCCAATGCCTTACCACTACCCCCTCCACCGAAGTGCTTACCTATAAGGGATCTCACATTTATTTGAAGAGTATTAGCACAGACTATGGGGTTTCGGAGGGGACTAGCCCCATGGGCCAGCCCCCTCCCACACGACCGCAAGTCGAGACCAGGTGCTAAAGAAAACCGACGGGAAATGAACGGAGTTTTAAAAATGGATTAATGCATATTTATTTACGTTAAGACGTGGGTTTAACTACGATAATTCGAGTTTAACGATAAATTTGAGTTAGCGCTAAACACACTAACCCCACTTATCATCCACTTAAATTAATATTAAACTCACACTTATCTATAATTAAGAGCGCTTAACTTGGTGGTGCCTTTGGTGGACCTGCCAGATTCAGCGGAAGCTCCACATTTAGTGGAGTTAACTGGCATACTGTTGGAAATGTTGTCATTGATGGCAAAGGAGATGGAAAAGGAGACATCATAGAAGCAGAGAAAGAAAAAGAGGCAGCAAGATGAAGAGAGGCTCGAGCAGCAGCAAAAGAAGCAAGGCAGTAAAATAAGCCTACAGAGAATACAGAGAATACAGCCTAGGTTGTAGAGGAGACAGAGAATACAAAGTATAGTGAAACAGTCATGCACAAGACAGAGGATGCAGAGACAGAGAATACAGAGTACAGTGAAACAGTGAAACAATCATGCACAAGACAGAGGATGCAGAGACAAAGAATACAAAGAATAAAATGGAAAGGTTTTTATGCAATGGTGAGAGGTGGAAGCTACAAAGAAACATATCCAAGGCAGAGCCGTTAACAAATCAACTGTGAAATGAACACAGGAGATGCGGAACCATGCAGAAAGGGCAGAACCGAGAAGCAAAATAACAGTGGGGCTATATATATATGGGTTAATGCACAATCTGTATATTTAAACGAAGAGTGGAGGTTAAATAAACAATTGAAGAGAAATTATAAAAATCGAAACCCTCAGTCAAGAATGGAACCATGAGAAATAGTGAAGGCGGTTTCGGTGGAAGAAACAACCAGTATCGCGCTGCCCTTGAGTGGTAAGCCGAATTCACCTTTTCAAATGCGATATAAGCCTCTGTTTGATGGGTGTCCTAAGGTGTTTTTCCAAAACCATTTCCATCGTGTAATTTTTGAGAATTATGCTTTGTGCATCTAATTTGTGCTATATTGCGCGTCAGCCATCGGATGTGTGCCCAAAGTTCAGTTGAAGTGCGAGAGTGGATTGATTGTTCGATCAACAAAGAAGTTGCAGGGAAGAGAACTGAGGTAAGATTGTCAGTGGGCTTGAGAAAGTAATTTTAACATATGCTGAAATCAATCCTTAAAATACTTTGGTTGCATGAGTTCATATGTTTGAGTGTTGGGATATAAATCCAAAGCCAAAGGTTGTTATAATGGTTTTAACGTTTGTCGACATATGTTATGTAAAACATACTGTGGGACCTACATTCATTGCTGTGGGGCCAAGTATTATGCGAAGTTCAGTGTATTATGTGTATTATAAAAGTTAATAAACAAGCGGAAGGTAAGTAACAATGCATTGTGGGCCCGAATGTCGGTTTTAATTCAAGTCATGGTATAATGTTTGAAAGATCTTGTTTATGCATCAAGGTTGATATAAACTGTAGTATTAATACATTGTGGAGGAAGGTGGGCCCGAGAATTATTATATATGTTATCTCGTGGGTAATTCCAAAGGGTTTTGTTATAATGTATGATGGAGGAGGTAATATATGTGAATACAGTATTGTGAATATGAAATATCACAAAGGGTGCGCCTATAAAACATTGTATATGTGGATATAATTTGCGGTGAGCCCAGCTGGATTGTTGCGTTAATGGTTAGTTATTAGCCATTAGAGAAAATGTTGAATGGTTGATATGTGGATGAATAGAGATATGGACCACTTGTTTTGAAATGGGTTTTTTTTATTTAATTCATAAAGGGTGAACAGTAGAACGTGGGGCCCGTGAACCACCATATGATATATGTGTCGTGTTAATATATAAACCATGGGTGAATGCTATAAGCGCGGGTGTATGTAATTAAAAGAGCTGGACCCCTTTTGTAGCATTAAGACTAAGGTACGAATAAAGAATGTGGCTTATTATGTTTTTCCTTAGAGGGTTGGTTGAAGAGTTTTGACTGTCGGGAAAATTCATTCGATATTTATAAAGAAAAGGCTCCAATATATATATATATATATATATATATAGCGCTTTATATACAAGGGAACAAGGTTACAATATAAAGCATATGTATTATATGCTTGTGCATGAGATTAAAAGAACAAAATGTTCTATTGTTCGGGTTTAAAACAAACAAAGTATTATAAGGTGGGACCCTCACGAATCGCATCGGAGAAAAATATAACAGCGGAACATGTTAATAAAAGTTCCGATTGCGATTGCGATATAGAAGTAGAGCCGATATGTTATAAATGGCGACTCATATGTGTTTGAGTTCCGGCTTAAAGTGCAGCACAATGAACCATCGCATCGAAGGTGAAAGAGTGATGAACAAATTGAAAGTTCCGATTGCGATTGACCGATTGGATGATAGCCGTCGGATTTGCTAAAGGATGGACGACGGATATGAGTCGTTTGATTACATGGTGGGGCCTTTTCTAATCGCATCGAAGAATTCCAATCGCATCTGCGCAGTGAAGTGCAAGTGAACAATGAACCATCGCATCGGAGTAAAGTAGAACATCAGAACATACCATTGAAAGTTCCGATTGCGATCAATCGCATCGGAACCATCGCAAGAGGTGTAATCGCATCGGAGCATAAGAAAAGATCAATTAGTGGGACCGAAAAGGCATTTTATATATTAAAATGGTCTATTATGATTATATCCCCTAGAGGCATTTGCGTTATATAGAAAGGGCAGTTTATATGTTAAAAATGCCTTTATTATTACGCCGAGAGTTGACTTGTGTTATATAAAAAGCGCGGTTAAATATATGTAGGAGTTACGCAACAACAATGAACAGAAAAGCATACAGAGAGGAAAAAGACAAAGATAGCTGTAGAAAAGACAACACACAATGATCCAAAAGGCTGAATGGGTTGAGTTGGAATTCACATTGTAACTAAATGTAAATGTTTTAATTGGTTTATATTGTTTGTGATGCACTGGCAAGTCTCCATAGGAAAAAAAACTCCACTGTAAAATTGAAAGTTGTACAAATTACTGTAGTTGTTTGAATGAGCTGGATAAATAAGTAAGGAGGCAGAAGGTGAAGAGTCAGGGCTATTAACTTTGAATTCCTTGTGGAATACGAACAGTTATGAGGCAAACTGTATAAAGGATATCACAGTGATATGCATAGAGAGGTTAAAAAATGCATAGTATGAAGAATTGAGGCAGAGAAGATAAGAAAAAGGAGGAGCATAAAGAGATGCTATAAGACAGATTTGAAGGCTGAAGGACAGCACAAAAGAAGGTATAGAACAGAGCTGATATCCAAGGTAAATCAGCAAATGTTTTCTTTTGATAGAATGAGGAAGTTGGAGCTTCCCTATCAAGTTGAAGCTTGATAGATGTCAGTTTTAGCTGACTGAGGTTGGAGCCTCCTGTAGGTTGGTGGCTGCAGAAAATCAATGGTGAGAGGGAGTTGGAGCTTTCCTTTGCATCACAACAATAATAAGATGTGGTTTTATCCCTTTATGGGTTTCCACTTATATCTGCTGTCTCTGTGTGTGATGCCTATGTGTTGATATGTTCTAACCAATCTGCTTAATACTTGTTGCTCTTATAATAAGTTTGGTGTCACATTATCTTAATACTTGCTGCTACATATTAAGACTGTTCACATATAAAGTTGATTATAAAATTAAGTTGTAAATAAGCTTGATGAAAAGTTTTAAAAGATCATGAATGTGTTAAACTAATTCACCCCCCCCCCCCCCCTCTCAGTTTAACTAAGGATTCAACACGAACATCTAGATTTAGTGGAGAAAAACTAGGAAATTTTGGTTTTTCCATAAATGAGGCAATTTTCAACCAATTTTGGCTCAGAAAGAGTCATTCTTGGTAGTATTTGATGTTTTGGAGGAGGCTACAGAGGCAGCAGGAGAATGTAAACATCACTTTTGCATAATTGAAGCTAATACAAAGGCCCATACTATGAAGCTGGACTAAGGACATGTAGCCCAAGAGGGGTGAACTCCTTCATCAAAAAATTGTGTATTTGTCTCTGTTATTTGTGCTTGCTATGTTTTATCATGCTACTTTTCAGCATTGAGTTTCCATTCTTTTAATTTCATAAAATACACTTAATCTCATCAAGTTTAATGAATTGTCACTCATAAGCACATGTATAAACCCTTGTATGATAAGCAAACCAAAGCACTTTCATGTTAATTCTGAAACTGATATTAGCACAAAATTAACTAACAATCAATTTCAGATCAACCCACCAGGTACAAGTACGAGTGAACCTACCGCGTCATTAACTATCTCCAAATTACCTATCGAGCCTCTTCCAAGAACGGTCAAAGGACCAACCAGGCGTGCAGGACATCATTCCAAAGCTGCTTGTAGATATAGTATAGTGGATGACTTGGCTCAATCTCTAGCAACCATGTCACCATTAGAAGTCCTGCAATCATGCCCAACATAGTGCAAGGCCTTACTTTCCACCTTAGGTGCGATCGACCCCGATGATTCCTGCTTAATGGGTTTTGACCTAGACAAGGCAAGCCCTAGGATTCCTTCTCTAGTTGCTTTCCAGATACCAGTTTTAGTTCAGAATATCACCATACACTGATGCATTGTGGATGAGGAGCATCCACGTGTACCATGTCCAAATCAGTTTGGACAAATTTAGGATCACCTAAATTGAAACCATCTGACATCATGCTTAGAGCATAGAACGAGCACCCATCAACCTCCGTTGGTATTTATTAAAATGTCCTAGTAAACCTTGTTGAAAAAACAATCCTTATAGACATCGAGGTCTTAAACACACAACTAGACTTCAATATACTCCTCGGGAGGAGTTTCATTTATGCAATGAGCATGATCACATCCTCTGTCTTTAGGTTGATGATGTTCCCTCACGACGATCATATCATCGCCATCGACCAACTCACGTACTATGACAAGAAACCCATGACTGCTCTAGATGTCATACTACCATACGTAGATACAACCACATAATCGCTCACAAAGTATAAATATTTTGGCCCAAGCCAATTCAAACCATCATATATCTTAGGCTCATTTCTAGGAGATCGCCTTATTATACTAGGGGAAGCCCTCGAAAGCACCAAGGCACCAGTGTGTATGATGAGCTCATCAAACACCGAAACCAACCCAAAAGCAAAAACCACTAGTACAAATGTCAAAGCCACATGTACGAAATTCCTAGCATATTCCATTTCACAGATCTCAATTTTGTATCCCCCACCTGGTTTTGTATCGAAACAGGTCATGGAAACTGTGAAATTTCCAAATATGGCTTTTGCGATTCCCGTGTGGTATTTGGTCCCTCCAACCATGATAGAAAGCCCAGACATTACCTCTACAGGTATGACCCCTATTGCCCCCCAAGAGGTCATAATAGTTAAAGAAACACTTGTAATGATGCCAGCTCGCACTACCAAGAGGAATAACAAAAAAGGAAAAAAGGTCGAAAACCCCAAGTTACCTAGGGAATTACAACCTTGTGAATTATGCGATATATTAGGCCATCCTACTAATATTTTCCCAGAATTAGAAGAATTAAACCCTCTTCAACATATCGAAAGAAATTTCGCGACCTTAGAGACCCAGAAAAAGGAACAAGTCACAAACAACCAAGGGAAATAATCACGCACCAATAATGTGTGTTCCATATGTGACCATTATGGGCATTACACCCATAATTTCCTAAAGATGCCTCAATATAGGGATGCATTGCAAGCCCTAGAACAATCTAATCTTGAGGACCCCTCCACTGAATCCATACAAATGAAAGCGAACGAGTCCAAAATTATATTGTATGTACGAGAATAACCTACATCATGCTTGTACTCATCCAACCCAATGACTCAAAGAAGACAAACAAAGGCCACGCCACATGTCCCAGTTTGCGCATTGTGCGATGAACCCGATCACTTGATCATACAATGCCCCGAATTAAGGGCTTTCAACTGTTGATACCCAATACCACACATTGAACACTGTTACCGATGAAATAGGTAACCTGACCTCAAAACGGGAACTCTAGCCCAAAAACTCTCAAAAAACATGAAAAAACACCCAAAAAAAAAAGTGTCTTCCAGAACGCACTTGTTTTTTTTTGAAGGTCAAATTTCAACATTTTCTAAAATTATGCTAAAAACAAAATTGTTTGTTGAAAAAAGGATTGAAAAAACACCCCCCCAAAAAAAAAGTGTCTCTTCCAGAACGCACTTCGTTTTTTTTGAAGGTCAAATTTCAACATTTTATAAAATTATAGTAAAAACAAAATTGTTTCTTGAAAAAAGGATTGAAAAAACACCCTCAAAACAAAACCAGTTGATGCTGGAATAACAAAAAAAAAAATTGTGTCATACTTTTGGCATTTTAAAAAATAGAAGTAACATTTTTTAATTTTTAAAATTCAAACATTAAAAAAAAACCTAAAATTTAAGAAAAAAAATAAATTAAAAAAATAAAAACATATAAAAGCTTAAAATTTAAAAATATATGAAGATAAAAAAAATAAAAATAAAAACAAAGTAAAAATTTTAATTCAATCATTAAAAAAAACCTAAAATTTAAGGAAAAAAAATTTCAAAAATAAACCAAAAAAAAATTAAGATTAAAATTTAAAAAAATATAGAAATTAAAAAATAAAAATAAAAACAAAATAAAAATATTAAATTAAAAAAAAAAAAAGGTTAAAAAAAGAAGGAAATTATAAAAAATAAAATATAGAAATTAAATTTAAAAAAGAAAAAGAAAATGCTTATTAAATTTAAAAAAAAAGAAAAAAAAATTAAAACAAATAATTAAATTAAGGAAATATATTAAATTTTAATAAATTTAAAAATTTAAAATTAAAAAAAAAACACTATTCAAATTAAAAGGAAAAAAAAAATAAAAATTAATTAAAAATAAAAAATAAAAATAAAATACAATGAAAATATTAAATTTAAAACAATATATATTAAAAAAACAAATAGATTATAAAAAATAAATTAAATTTAAATTATAAAAAATAAAATAGGTATATGAACTTAAATTAAAATAGGTATATACATCAAATTTTATTAAATTAAAAAAAAAAAGTTAATATTAAAATAACAAATTAAATTTAAAAACAAAAATATTAAATTTTAATAATAAATGAATAAACAAATAAATTTTGAAAGAAAAAATAAATTTTAAATATAAAAGAAAAAAAAATATTGTTAAACGAAAAACTTTAAAAACTTTAAAAATCAATTAAAAATGGAAAATTGAAAAAAAAGGAAAAAAATATTAAATAAAAAAAAAAAATTAAAAAAAAAAAAATTTAGAAAAATTAAGTTTCATTAAAAAAAAAATCTAATTTTAAATACACAATTTTAATTGAAATAAAAAAATATAAAAATTTTATGTAATTAACAAAAAAAAAATAATAAAAAAGTAAAACATTTAAAAAAAATATTAAATCCAAATAAATTAAAAAAATATATATAAAATTTATTGAATTTTATAAAATTATATTAAAAAACTAAACGTAAAAGTTAATAACAAAGAAAAATTATGAAAAAAAAAAAAAAATCAATTAAATAAAAAAAATGGGCAAAATTTAATAAAAATTATTAACAAAAAAATAATAATAATAAATTTAAAACAAAAAAATAATAAAATTAAAAAAAATTAAAAAAAAACGAAATTTATTTTAAATAATTAAAAAAAAATTTATATTTTTAAAAAAAAAAAAAAAATCAATTAAAAAAAAATTTAAAAAAAATCAATTAAAAAAAAAAGTGGTGGTGGTGGGGGCGAGGCACGCCCGCTGGGCGGCGGTGGCCGGCCGAGCGGCGCCATGGGGGCGGCCCAGGCCGCCTCCCGGCCCCCGACAGGCGGAGGGCCGATTCTCGGAATTTTATTTTTATTTTTTATTTTTATTTTTTAATTTTTAATATTTTATTTTAGTTTGCTTTTTTTTTTTTTAAATTTGAATTTCAAAAAATTTAAAATTATTTCTTTAATTAAATTTTTTTTATTTTAAATTCAATTTGTTTAATTTTTTTTATATTTAATATTATAGAATAATTATTTTTTTAAATTTAAAATTTAAAATTTATTTATTAAAATTTTTAAATTTTAATTTAATTTAATTGTTTTTCTTAATTTTTTTGTTTATTTAGTTTTTCATTTTTAAAATCTATAAATGGTTTCATTAAAAAAAAAAAAAAAACACTAAATTTATGTATATTTGTTTTTTAATTATTTGCACGTGGTTTTTTTCATTTTTTTTGTTTTTTAATGATAGCTTCTTCTTTTTAATTTTTTAATTTTTTAATTTTCTTTATCTTTTTCAATTTTAATTGTTTTTTTTTTTAATTTGTTTCTTTTGTAAATTTTAAAATTTGTATTTTTTTCCTTATTATTATTATTTTTTTTAATTTAAATTTTTAAATTTAATTTTATTTTTTTTATAATTTTTTTTTTCTAAATTCTGATTTTGTAATTTTAATTATTTTAAATTTTTTTTTTAAATATATATATATATTTTTAATATATTGTTTTTTTTAATAAGTTAGAAAAAAATGTTTTTGATTTTTTTTTTTTAATTTTTTGGTCAATTTTTGTTTTTTTTCTTTAAATTATGTGTTTTTTTTCTTCAAATTTTGTCATTTCCTTTGATATAATTTTCAAATATTTTTGTTTTATTTATTTATTTTTGTTTAAATTTTTTATTTTTATGAGCTATTTTTGTTTTTTTTTACATTTTTATTGGTTTTTTTATTGTTTTTATATATATATTTTTTATCTAAGTTTTGTGTTTTATTACCAACATGAAAATCACCACTATAAAAAAAAAGGTTGATGCAGCATCAATACGTTTCAAAATTAACATGAAAATCACTGCTCTAAAAAAAAAGGTTGATGCAGTATCAATACGTTTCAAAATTAGCATGAAAATCACTGCTCTTAAAAAAAAAGGTTGATGCAGCATCAATACGTTTTAAAATTAGCATGAAAATCACCGCTCTAAAAAAAAAAAAAAATGATGCTGCATCAATACATTTCAAAATTAGCATGAAAATCACTAACATTTTAAAACAAATATTCATACTTCATAAATAAAAATTTTAGAGTGTCAAAAATGTGCACCAAAAAAAAAAAATGGTGATTCTGCATCACCACTTTTCAAAATCGGGTGCTTTTTATGCTACCAAAAAAAAGTAGGTAACATTGCGGTTACCTATTTCATCGGTAACATTGTTATTGCCCAAAGAAACTTATCATGACATAAAATACACATGTGTCACATATGTCAGAGAAACCACCACATGTGCCATTGTCCCAACCTCCATTGTCTCTGATCAATGTTCGATTTCATGCGATGTTTCAACTTGGAAAACACCGATTTAGCAAAATCATACACAGAGTCCACGTACAACACTACAAATCAATGGACTAAAGTGACAAGGACCATATCATATATATCATAGGAGAGATGGTCACCAGAGGAAGCACCTATCCCCCATAACCATCCTCAGCCTCAAGACTAGCTTTGCGCATTATGCGACGAACGTGATCATTTGTTCGCATAATCACAACTCTAGAGTTGTTTCAAAGATGGTACCCGGTTAACCTAGTGTACTTCACAGGGCTACAACCCAATCAATATTCTTTACAGATATGCCAGGATAACCACCATATTCACCATTTTCCCTACATTCCATGATTCTGTTTAGCATTAGTCGCTACGCTTGGCCATTTCCAACCTTGCTGACTTAGAAAAATCAGATTTCGAGTCTGTAGAAAGTTCCACAATCCAGGAGAATGAAGTGACTAGGTCCATTCTCTGCGTATCTGAAGAGAAGAATCCACCAAAAGGATGAATTCCCACTCCAAAACCCGCCACATACCTAGCCCTAGCCTGCGTATTATGTGATGAACATGACGATTTAATCACTCAGTGCCCAGATTTAGTATCATTCTGAAAATGGTACCCAATCAACCCCGTGGTCCAAAGGGATTGGAAAACAAAAGAGAATTAGTCTTGTGTTACATGCCAAGATAATTGTTATCACTCATAATTTTATGAGTCATTACTTGACATGGTCATACAGTTCACTCCTTAAAAGGGTAAGGACTCCTTAAAACTCTTTCAAGTTGGCATAGGAAATTTCATTTTTTCATATTTAACCTATCCTAAGTTTCAAGAACACCCTAATTTAATCTCAAAACCACCTCCATATAGGTCAAATCATGTTCCATCAGTAATCGTTTTATAACATATTTCATTTCCCAGGCTTACAACTCCGAAAAGAGGGTTTTCTGTTTTCAGAATGCAAAATTTTCCTATTTTATACATGTTTTTAGAATGCATATTCTGGACAGCTGGAGATGTGTTTCAAAAATAAAAGAGAGTTTTTTCTTCAATATATAATTTTTAAAAACACCTCCTTCAATTTTTCAACATCTATCAAGGATAGGTAGAAACAAACTCATCTCTGAACCTTATGTTTTCAGAAAAAACAGAGTCATTTTAGTGATGAATAAACTTGCTAAAGGAGAAACGGATGTTTTTTGAAGAGGAAACACCTCAAGAATATTAAATTGAGTTTGATTGTGTTTTAAGAAGTTAAAGGCATGTTTAAAAATGATTTTATGCAGGTGGAAGGTATATTTTTGAAACAATGCAAAAAATGGAATTTACACTGTTTATGACAGTTTCGTAGCATTTCCTAGGCTTGAAGCCAGGAAAACGCTACGAAACCACCTGTAGCCTTATTTTTGTTTAAAAAACCACTTTTGGTAGTTTCCAAGGGGAGGAAATGATAGGGAATATGTGTCAGAACATGATGAAGACCATGCAAGAGAAAAGAAGAAGAAATTCTGATGGAAAAGGTCATTTTTGTATGCTATGAAAGTACGCTATGAAACTTCTGAAAATTGTTTTCGTAGCAAATTGTTTTTAAATGTTTATGAGAAAATGAAAAATTATTTTGGAAATAGGAAAGAGGTTTTCTTCATCATAAGCCCCTCTACAAAAAACTCTCTCAGTTTCTGCAAAGTCATCAAGGTTTTGAAATTATACACTCATCTTTTCATGCTACGAAACTGCTGAAAAACTGTTTTCATAACGAATTGTTTTTTAAGGTTTTTGAGCAAATGAAAAAGTATTTTGGAAATATGAAAGAGGTTGTTCTTCAAAATAGGTCAATATACAAAAAAGTATCTCATTTTATGCAAAGCTATCAGGGTTTGGAAATTATACACTCATCTTTGAAGCCTATTTTTTTCAGAATTTTCACTAACCATATTTGTCAAAAAATTGTAAAAAATCAACTTGGAGGAGGTCCAGTTCAACATCCACGTGGAATAATGACAAATCAGCGCTCTAGTACACTCAGAAAATTATTTGGTTGTAGTTTATAAGGGTTATTGAATTGGTTTGTTGAATTATTAATGAAAGAAGAGTCCTTTTTGTATTCAAACTCTGAAAAATAGAAATATACCTAGGAAGTCTCCAAGTGATAGAATCATTTTTGAAATAGGTCTCTAAGGTGGGAATTCAAACATTAGGGGAATTTTGAGGTCTAAAATGGGCCTTCTAAGAAAAATGTACAATCAAAATTCACTTTATGAGAACCAATCACATTTTAGGGGATGACATCATACCTAATGGTTGAGGTGGCATTGCTTGAGTTAAAGGTACTTACTTATCACATTCTCAATGGTGGATAAAAACTCATGGTTAACCATGATAGTGCTCTAAGTACTTTTAAAGTCAAAGAAAAATACTCATAATAAATGTCATTTCACACTCTTTGAATAAAATTCATACATAAAATAATATATTACATTTAGTATAATATTTTTATATAGTACATTAATTACATGTTATTATACAATTTAAATAATATAAATTTTAATTAATAACATATTATATAATTAAGAATTTATGAATTTATATTTATATTTTACTTTAAGTTATTTAATTACAAAGGACAAATGCATTAGTTGTTCAATGATAATGACATTTTCTTGAAAAACTCATTCTTATTTATAGTCACATCAATACAATTTTTTATTAATTTTATTTTGGTAAAATTTTTGAATTGAATTTAATACATGGATTGTGGTGAAAAAAGTGAATTTCAAATTCATAAATATCATTTTATTGATTTAGCTATTGTTTTATTATTTCCTTAGGAGGCCCATTTTAGACCTCAAAATTTCCCTGATGGCTAGCAAGGTGGCATATCATTTGTATGAGTCCTCATTCTATAAAGGACTTAGTTTTAGATTTAGAAAGGGTTGGGAGATGTTACGAAGGCAATACTCTTGTAATCTTTGTCTATTAGTAATATACAGTTGCAACAGCTTATTTCAGACTTGAGATTCATCTATGTGTTCTTATGTATGTTTTTTATATAAGCCTTTTACTTTCTCTCCATTTTTATAGTTGTATGATCACCTGGAATTCATGATTACATGCTCCAACTTCCATTTATACATCTAGTCTTATGTTTTGTTATGCTTTATTAGTTTTCTTATGTATAATCACTTGGAATTCATGGTGACATGCTCCAACTTCTTGTATGCATATAGCTTGATGTTCTATCCTTCATGTGTGGTTTTATAAGAACACAATTGCCTCACCCTTTTCTTGGCTTGCCTAAGCTACGAAAAATGATGTGCTCTCCTAAAATGAGAAAGAAATCAAATGTATGGGGCTTTATAATGGGTACCATAAGTAAGTACTGTTAGCCCCCTATAAATTTCTTGACAAGCAAGCAGGGGGCTAAATTGTTTTTGAGCCTTCAAGGAATGCATCTCCCCTGAAGACACATCATCCTTGAAAGCTCTTTCATACCCTCTGCCCTTTGGTTATTCTCCTTTGTTGTTCCATCCAAAAAGGTCTCACGGATTGCAAAAAATTGTGCTCCAAAAAGCCTACATTTTCCCCTTATATCCCTGCAGAATGCCCCATTTCAACCCTTTTCTCCCCTTTGTCAAAATTCCCCTCTTACCCTCTAAATCTTCCCAAAATCCCCTTTACATCCTACACACACCCTTGGCTTGGCCTAATTTCCCTTTCTTTCCCCTATCGTTACCCTTTATTGGCCTTAAAATGCTTTAAGAATGGGCCAAAAACCATGTTTCACATATAGATGGGCTTAGCACCTTTCGGCACTAGCCCCCTTATCTTTTCCACCATGTGACCTCGGCGCTAGAACCAGGCACCAAGGCGGACAATGCTTATCGTAATTATATATCGTAAGCAGTTTAAACCGTCGATCTGTATAGATCGGACATTTGTCGCAGATCAGTGCCGCGCCCGTGGCCCACTCCTTTCACCGCTCGATCGCACAATCCATCGTTCATTTAACCTACTAATATGACGGTCAATAGTTCATCCACCCCGGTGGTCCCCGCGCCAACACTATTCAAAAACCAGTCAGTTTCTATCGCACCGCCATTTGAGGATGGGCGGTTTCTCTTGTTTCGGAGCGATGCCATTCACCGCAGGACACATGTCTCGCGCACTGTTAAAAAACCGCACCCCATCGTGCATTAACGTTCTAAATTTGACCCTACGCGATATGAACGCACACCATCCGATCTACGACCATCCATCCAACGGTGATCGCGTCCCGAAGATGCGCGGACGATAACCAAGCCAAGCGGAGCCCCTGGCCCACTGTCCATCGCCCCCCGATGCATTTTCAGCCGTCGATCTCCTCCTGAGATCGGACGGTCCATATTTAAAGTCAGCCCCGCCATAACCTGGTCCCGCCACGTCACCACTCCACGTTTTTTCATCACTCTTTCATCCGTCCCCTATATAATTCGTTCAAAGTTCAAATTTTAAATGATTTACATTAAAATTCCCACCTCTCCATCCTCCACTGTTCGCTGCATTTTCCACCATCAATTTGCAACTATTCCACCATTTTTCCAACCTGCATAGCCATTCCCATTGTCCCCGCTGCATTCACCATCCCCAATGCATGGTTTTCTTAATTTGTTTTCGTGTTTTGTAGGGTTACAGGCGGGTGGGAAACTGCCATGATTCACAATCGACGTTACAGTGACGCAGAGCTCGGTGAAAACGAGGATCAGAGCCTGATACCATGGAGAAGAGCCTGGGAAGGTACTGGAGTGTGATTTTCATTAAAAATACAGAGTTTAACTGTACAAAACCCTTCCAGCGCCATCAAAGCTTAGTTTTTCACTGACAGAGACAGTTCGAAGCGGCAAAGAGTATGAGTGAGAGAATTAAAGGTCTAAGGCACATTGTTGAAGATATTAAGCCTTAATCCAATGTTTAAAGGGAAAAGTACCAGAATCGAAGACCTTGTGGATCGCTCAGAAGGTCCAATGCACAAAAAATCATATTAGCAGGGTTTTGACATCAGCAGAACATTCTTCCATAAAAGGACGAAGTGCCCATGCAATTTTCATTCTATGCCGTGTTCTAGAGGAATTTTATGCCCTAACAATAGTCCTAATGCTATCAAAGCACTTGATATGCAGTATGGCATACTTCACAGTCATTTATTTACCTTTTTGTTTATTCACCAAAGTACTACAGATTACTGCAGCAAAAGTACATCAGAGACATACCAGAGTAAATGGAGCCTGGAGAAGACCACACTTTCACCCAAAGAGTGCCATAGATAAACGCACATAATTTAAAGAGAATGGGATTCGACCCTCTTTCTTTTCTGAGTTTTAATGCTTCATTTAGTATTTCACCTACCCCCTCTGCTCTTTTCAGCTATAAAATTCATGAAGGAACTCATTATAAAGGTTGTTGTAGATTGGATATCCGAGAATTGCAAGCTGTTTCTCTTGAGACATGTTCTCTATGTAAAGTTGTAAGATAGGCTGAGGAAGATGTTTTTAGACGGAATATCAAGATATTGGTAATGTTGTACTTGACTGGTGTTGCTCTTTAATATGACAAGCACATTTCTTTGGATCCTGATCTAAAGCAGCGGTGATGTTTTCCTATCTCTGTATTTGTTTTATTTAGCAGTTCATTCCATTTCATTTCTACTGGATTGCATCAGAAATCTGGCATAGGATTTACCCTTGTTAGGTACCCTATGTTTCTGCTCTCCTTGCCTTCAATGTTTTCTTCTATATGTTTTATCTAAGGGTTGATTTATGTTAATTTAACCAATGTAGTGGATGTTATTGCTTGCTAGCTGATGTATGAATTAATGAATCTGTTCTTAGATGTTCTTGTTAGGATTTAATTGAATGAATTGGGAACACTGGGAGGTATATAACTCTGTCTCTATCTCTTGAGGATCCTTTTCAATTAATTTAACCTTTCTAAGATCCCTCAAGCTGGAGGTCGAAGCATTGAGAGTTCAAAGTCTCTCTCTGATCTCAGGTCTTTAACTTTGTGCTCTAAATATTTAACGTTCCTTGTCTGAAGAGTTAGCCTTTGGATTTTAGATCACAGGTGTTCAATGGCATGTCCTGTCCCTGGATCTGATTTCTAAAGGTCACCTTAGAGGTTTCCTTGCTTTCACCTTCTTTATTGCCTTTCCCACCACATAATCATCTTTAGGATCCAATGCTTTAGATGACTAGCCCAACTGAAAGCTTGCATATTGAATAGCAAGTAAACCCTTTCCTGACTCCGTTTCCTAATGGTCTTGATGTTCCCTGAATCATCCCTCCTTTGTTTAAAATCCTCTTTTCTCATCCTTGTCTTACATTGAACCCTTCTTTCTTGAATCCCAGCAACCAGACATACATACAAACAAACAAAACGGAGCCTTATAACTAGCCCAATATCTTAACACTGAGATTCAAAGACATAAAACCTTTGCTTATATAGAGAGATCCCTCTCTGGACCTAGGAGGGCTAGATCCTGAGGTCTGAAAGTGGTTTTGATGTTGTCTCATCTTTTGGTCTTGCCAACCTGGCCAAAACATGGGAACCCCAACAAGTACTATGCAAGCTGGCATTAATGCTTGGTGCAATATTTGTTACAAAAGAGATAACCGCTCTGAAAGTATATAGCTTATAGCAAATAAAATCCATTTTACTGTGCCAATTAGGTACCTTCCATGAAATAGATTGTCTTGTGACTTAGTTTTCATATTGACTCCATAAGCCCAATGGTAGTAAACCTTATACATCTTTCACCTACACAAAAACACATTCAATCCAATTCAGAGTGAGCCATCTTCTTTCAAGTTGTTCATTGAATATCCTTTATCCTTTTGAGAGAGCCCTCTCAGGCTGGAAAGGCTAATTTCCAGTTACAAGTGGTTTGAAATAGTTAATCCAAGTTTACCATTGAAACAACCCAACAAGACTCAATTTGGTGATAACATTTTCACGCCGTTTCCGGGGATCGAAGGTGTAAATTTTCCCTGGGAAGAACGACAAAGTTTCAATCCCAAGGTCTTAGAGCAGCAGACACTTAGGCACATGTTGGCTGTATTTTTGCTCTGGCGACTCCACACATCAAATAATAAATTATAAGGTGACTCCACTACTTGAAGATCAGTAGCTTGATGAAGTTTCAAGATGAGTTCCATTGCAAGAATAAATGCTAGGTATGCCCCTATGAATTGGTCTCATATCCCTGGTTTTTGAAATCCTATGCCAAAGGTCGAATGGTTAACTGATCTTCCCATATTTAAAGATGAAAAGAAAGACAATGTTGCTCTTCATTTGGTTAGATTCCATATGCATGTACACAGACTTAAGGTTCATTTCCCTGAGGATTTTCTCATGAAGATGTTTATGGTCACGTTAGAGGGAAAAGCATGGTGTTGGTACAAAAGCCTGCCAAATGGTTCATTATATTCTCTTGCTGATTTCCATATTGCATTTTATGAGGTGTATGAAGAGTGTCATCCCTCCTTATTGCTGGTCAAAGACTACTGTAAACATTGTGTGAGTTTTATTGAATATTTGGAGAATTTTTATGAAGATGATGAGTTCATGGATGAGGAAATTTTAGAGGCCCTTCATAAAAATCCATTTAATCACCAAGAAGAAAGGATAGCCTCTCTCTTGGATGAAAATGAAACCCAACAGGAGTTTATTTATGAAAATCATGTTACATCCTCTGAGTTTGATGAAAATTTGCACTAGACTTGTCAGTCTTTTGATCATTCGAAGTATGAGAATCATTTCAAATAGCAAGAGGAAATATTGCAAGATAATTGCTATAATCCTTAGGTAAAGGAAGAAATTTATTCTTCATGTCATTCCTTGCATCAACCTAAATCAAATAATGATCACACTAATGAGGAAGTGGATAATTTTTTTTCTTTAACCTTGTCTTCTAATATGAAGTCATTTGAGTGCAAGTCAGAAGATAAGATTCAATTTGTGGATCAAGTTGCTAAGGACATTGAAAAAGACATTGAAGTTTTAGAAGATCAAATTCAATCTTATAGTCTTCATGATCAAGATCAGTCTTTTAAAAGGTTTTTAATGCCAGAACACAGAGAGAGGTTGCTGCTACCTCTATTTTTTGAGATCGAGGAAAAATACCTTGTTTTTGAAAATCAGTTTGATAGCACACAACTGAAATCTTGTGTGGCTGAGAAAAGCATATATGAGTTGTCCAAAGCTACAGAATTTCTTGAGAATCATCAAACATATTATGTCTTTTATGATCCTATAGATGACTACATGGAAGAGTTCTACAGTCCAGATTTCTAGTTATATTTTCATTATGAGGATCAAATACATTTTATGTTGCCTTGGTCATTTCAATATCATGCTTACTTTTGGTTCAAGTGTAGTCAAGAGGTTCAAATGTCAGATTAGATCAATGACTGGCTTCATTGGAAGTTTCATGTTGCTTGGATTAAAAATGGAGATTGCAGATATTAGGGTAGGTAGGAGTGTGTGAATAAACTCAAAGTTTACTAAGAATATTTTTATTAGGTAAAAATTTGGTTTTTCAATAGTAATCATCAAGCTTGAGCCCGAGGAGAAGGCCATAAGATCTTGGGGAAGTTTTCATAAATTTCAAAGTTTTTATTTCCAAGAAGATGGATGGCACTGGAACTACAGGTTCTTTGGTGTACCACAGGGGCACACCATCCCAAGTGGAGCCACTGTTATCACTCAAAATTTTGTGAGTCATTACTTGACATGGTCATACAGTTCACTCCTCAAGAGGGTAAGGACTCCTTAAAACTATTTCAAGTTGGCATAGGAAATTTCATTTTTTCATTTTTAACCTATCCTAAGTTTCAAGAACACCCTCATTTCATCTCAAAAACACCTCCATATAGGTCAAATCATGTTCCATCAGTCATCATTTTCTGACATATTTCATTTCCCAAGCTTACAACTCTGAAAAGAGGGTTTTCTGCTTTCAGAATGCAGAATTTTCCTGTTTTATACATGTTTTTATAATGCAAATTCTAGACAGATGGAGATGTGTTCAGTAATATACAGTTGCAACAAATTATTTTAGACCCGAGATTCATCTATGTGTTCTTATGTATTTTTCTTATATCAGCCTTTTAATTTATCTCCAATTTTCTATTTTTATGATCACTTGGAATTCATGATTACATGCTCCAACTTCCATTTATACACCTAGTCTGTTATTTTGTCATGCTTTATTAGTTTTCTTATGTATAATCACCTAGAATTCATGGTGACTGTTTGGTCAATTTAGTGTGTCCTAAATTGCTGCATTTAATTTGTCAATCCGGGAATCGTAAGCTGATGAAGTGCGGCACACTATATGTGCAAGATAACCTCTTTCTTAACTTTTTGTCGTTTTTTGTCTTTCTAAGGTGAAATGGAAATTCTAAAATGAAAAACAAGTTTGGTTATATTTGTTCAAGGAAGTGATATCCCCTATAATGATTTACCAATCTTGAAACTTTAAAAGCAAATTGAAATTACAATGACAAGACTTGAAAGAAAGTAAAAGTGTACTGCTGAAATGAAAAGGTGTTGCTAAACTAATGAATCAAAACAGGAAACTAGTGAACATGAAAACCAAACTATTCTTGCTGCCAACTGAACACAAAAGAAACTACGCTTATGGAAATTCAAAATTGCAACAAAATAAATCTAAATCAGATTACATCAATTCATTTTCTGACCCTTCATCATTAGACCAGCTATGACTTGTGGAAGTAATCATAAACAACTTGTGTAACTGATATTTAATTTGCAGAAAGTAAACTAATACTAAACCATACACACATGATTCAATCCCTCGCCATCAGTCCAGCTGTGGCTTTCGGAGGCAACTGAAGATGTCATACATGATTTAATATATCTAAATTTGCAGAAAAGAAACTAATACTAAACCACACATTTCATAATGCAGTCCCTCACCATCAGTCCAGCTGTGGCTTTCGGAGGCAACTGAAGACGCTATGAGCAGCTTAATATATCTAAATTTACAGAAAAGAAACTAATACTAAACTACACATTTCATAATGCAGTCCCTCACCATCAGTCCAGCTGTGGCTTTCGGAGGCAACTGAAGACGCTATGAGCAGCTTAATATATCTAAATTTAACTACTGAATCAGATAAGCAAAACTGAAATGTACAAAGCAAGACTGAAGTTAAACAAAAGCTATGAAAATCAAACTAGCAGCAGAACAA
>JAXQQM020064769.1:0-56957 GCA_034641835.2 Pinus albicaulis
GAAAAACAAGCTTGACCTTTCATACATAAACAAGCGAGGCTTACTCGGAATTTCTTTTGATGTGTGTGTTAGCCACCTATAAAAATTGTTATAAAAAAAGGTGGCTAAGACTTTTCTGAGCCTTCAAGGAACAAATTTTCTTGCTAAAAAGTGTTGGCTCTTGAAGTCTCTTGAAGGCCTCATGCCTCTATCCAAATATTCACTACTGTTCCTATTTTATACTCAGAATTTCTGTTGTTTCCATAAGTGAAAAACTGTTGCAAAATCATCATTTTTTCCCTTCCTCCACTCAAAACTAACCTTCATTTTTCTCCTCTTTTTCTCCATAAAACTCCTCTATTTTCATGATCCCTCTTCTTCCCTTCATGAAAATCATTTTTACAAGGTTAAGAACTCACTTTTTAGCCTTATCGAAACCCACCAACTCCTTTGAAAAACATTGAAAAATGCCTAAAAACACATTTTCATATTATGAAATTAAGCCCCTTTGGGCTAAGTCTTTAACCCCCCCTCCATACGCCCAAGTGCCAGGACCAAGCGCTGACCCTCTTCAGCGCTTATCGCATCGCAAAATTCCATGGGTTGATTGAAAAGCTCGAGCTTGAGGCTCCGATTGTGATTAGCCCTTTTTGTTATAACGCCCTGGGCATATTGTATTCCACGAAAACCAAAGGCCCCGTAGTCGGGTGCCAGCCTTTTCATATATATATATTCTGCCACCAAAACCTTTGTGTTATTAAATTTGTTGGCTTTATTATATTATAACTTTCCGCTGGTTCAAAGTTTCAGTGAATCTCCACTGTCAATCTGATCTGCAGATCGATGGTGCGCAGTCCATCACCCCAGTGGTCCCCGCCATCCATTCACCATTGCAAAAAACCGCGCGGTATCCATCGCACTGCTTTTGAGAGCGGGGCGATTTTTTTTCATTTCGCAACGATTCCATACACCACTTGACCCGTGGCCTGGGCACTGTTCATAAAACCACCGTCCATCGCACGTTAAATATCGAACGTGGACAATACGATCCTCCTCTCCACCATACGTCTGGCTTGTAAAATCGGACAGTGATTGTGTTAGTGATATGTAATTTTAGCATATTGGTGAGACTAAAACTGTAGAAGCAACTTTATTTCAACCAACTTTGGGATTCTAGGATCTAGTCCTCCTGAATTCAGAGAGGGATCCCTCCAATAAGTACAAAGATGGATTTGTCTTTGAAGTTTGGGGTTATGATATTAGGCTAGTTATGAAGGCCAAGGGTTTGTTTGTTTTTTGGATGGTTGAGCATGAATACTACTTGAGGGGAAAGTTCTAAATGCAAAACAGTTTCAAAGGTGAGAAGTTGCAAGTGAATAGAACAACTATGGCTAAAGAGATAGATATAACGCTGGTTTTTAGTCCATTGGGCTATGGAGTCATAACAGGGCTTTAATTGAACAACAACATCAAGAGTGATCCAAGGGGAAAGTCATCTACATCACAAGATTATTGAGATTATAATGATGGAATGGGAACAATAAAGTGTTGGAGAGGTGGAAACTGATAATAATTTCACAAAGGATTTATAGTCAGTCCAAACAAGAAAAGCCTCTTAAGTAACTGTTTAAAACCAACCAAGTGCAGGGCTAACCATTGACTTCTTGGGCAAGTTTGTATTAAAGCAGCTTAATTGACAAACAATCCAATAATCCACATAATTACCTTCAGAAAGTATGAAAACATATAAGAGAAGACAGAGTGTAAACTTAAGATCAGATAAAGTACTTTTAAACCTAGTCTGCTTTCAGTCAACACCAAGGGAAACTTTCAGAATCTGCCTTTGGAGAATAGAAGCTAGAAACAGGGCAAACCATCACTTTTCTAGTCTAACTTTAATAAGCAAATAAGGAAAAAAATTCAAGAAACACAGCTAAAAAAGAAGCAAACAACAGGACGAGGGGAACTCCATCATTCCTTAATGTTTAAACTGTGATGAAATCATTCTAAACAAAAAAATTGAGGAAAAAAATTGAGATAAAAGCTCATTAGAGAAGGTCAACTGATAAATGTTATGTCCTAACTCTGTAAATGTTGTTCTTTATCATAGAAAGTGGAACAATATGACATACATAGAAGGAAAAATAACTAATAAAGGAGTACACTTCACTGATATTATCAAAGATCCCACGAAATATCTTGTTATTGATGAAAAACCAAGAGAGTACTAAGGGTCTCCCTTTGCCAACAATCATCTTCACTATCTAGCCTAACTAATCTATTACAAGTAGAGCTCCAAGGCTTAAAGAATACTATTTACAATTAGAAATAAAGTCAAATGTATCTCAAAAGTTTCATAGAACTAACCCCTCACTCATCTTCTCTCAGAAGTATATATAGAAGGATGAGGAGGTGAGATCTGATAAAAGATCTCAATTACAATTAATACAGACTTAAATGGTTTCTGGGCCTTTGAGGGGCTCAATGAAGAAACTTACATACATATTCTCTGTATTAAATGATTTTACATAAATATTTAAGCTCTGTGGGAGCTTTTGTTGACTTTTGAGGCTCTGTGTGGCGTCGAAGTAACTCTGCAGATGTTCTTTGCATTAAGTTTCCTTGCAGAAGTAACTTTCTGGCTGCGCTGAGACAAATATCTGATCTTGATCAATAAATTCGGCGTCTGATTGAATACTTTGAGGCACAGGGGGCGTCATGGTAGCTAGAGGGATCAATTTTCCTCAGATGTGGCGGTGGAAGTGCTCTTGTTGATAAAACCCTTAAGATCTTCCTTAAACTGTGTTTTAAATTGGGGATTAGGCTTTTGATAAACATTCTTAGCTGTGATCCCCATAAATTCATCCTTTAACTGTCAAGAGTCTTGGTCTGCCACTGGAGCACTTCCTCGATCGGCGCTCATTCATGGTTTTATGCGGGTATGCAGGGCTGCGTAGGATTATGTGGCATCAATGCTTCATGAATGATTGATGAAAACGTGGATTTAACCCCTGTGATGATTTTCTTTAGTGAATCGAAGGCAGGAAGATCGTCATCCTCCGCCTTCGAATTTTCTTCAAAAATGGCGAGAAAACCATTTAAACCCTGCAAAATACAAAAAACTATTATAAAATCCTGCATATATAGGTTTACTGCTTCATAAGGCACGTGGAGGAAGCATGGTCGTTGGATGGCATCATCCAACGGTAGATATTGATCTATGTGTTATGTATGGTTGCCAATATACCATGAATCCCTTATCGATCGCTTTTAGGATTTACCGTCAAGAACGGAAAAAATGGAAAAAGTCAAAATTTGAAATGACTTGCCATTTAACTGGGTGATGAAATATGATTGCCGTATCTGTTAAGATCAGATCGACGACGAGACGGTTGAATGCCGCACTATAACCTTTGCTAATCAAGCCGGCATCAGCGCGATAACAGTTTCTCGATGGGTGGCTCGTATCGGCGAAGATGCATCAATCACGTGGGGTTCACATCCTAACGTTAACGCGCGGGATTGGAGCCTGGAATAATGCACAAAGTACACGCGGTCAAGCTATGAGGAATCAAGTATCAGAGTAACTCTAATCAGCTTGTGTTGCTGCACAATAATACCGTGCTGCTGAAAGGTGAAATGGGGACCACCGGGAGACGGACTCCGCACCGTTCGATCTTCAGATCAGATCGACGGTGCGGAATGGTTTAAAATTTGAACCGGCGGAAAAATAATAAAATAATAAAACCGACGATTTTTAATATATAACCAAGGTTTTAACTTTGGCCGGGAATTATTTTATTTGAAGCGGATAGGCGCCCGATTGCGGGGCCGTGGGCGCATGGGAAATGTTGTGACCGAGGGTAAATGGGAAAAAGGGCTAGGACCCATATATGCCCAAAATGTGGGTTTTTATAGTTTTTTCAATGATTTTCAAAGGGTTAGAGAGGTTCGGATAAGGCGAAAAAGAGTTTTCAACCTTGTCAAGGGGTTTTGATGAAGGGGAAAGGGAAAAATTATGAAAATGAGGGATTTTTCATGGGAGATGAAAGGGATAAAATGAGGTTAGTTTTGGAAGAAGGGAAGGGGGAAAAAGGTGCTTGCAACAGTATTCTGGCTTGGAAATCAGCAGGATTTCTAAGTGTAAAATGGGAACAGCAGTGAAGTTCGGACAAAGGATAGGCACGAGGCCTTCAAGAGTCTTCAAGAGCCAACAATTTTTAGCAATGAAATTTGTTCCTTGAAGGCTCAAAAAGTTTTTAGCCAGCATTTGGTATAACAAATTTTACAGTCAAATAACAATGCCTTTGATTTCTTGGTGGATGAGACTGAAGAGAAGAATTTTGACCTCCTTTCCACTGACATTCTCTCATGATTTCTCTTTGAAGCAGTGAAAACCTCTTGGTGTGAAAACCCTAGCAGCTAATATCAACAACTCCTTTAGTCTTTATATGTGCCATCATCATGAGATACATCAGGTTTGTTTGATCTTATCATTCTTTTTGTAGGTAGCCATCTTTGACAGTCTTGCAGAAATGTCACTCATGGCTAACTATCTTTTGCAGAATATACTTTTGATAAGGAAACCCTTGTTGGAGGCTTCTCTGCTTTTTTTTAGACCAATTACATGTTTGTTCCTTTGACCTTATTCCATCTTTCTCTTTACCTAAAACAATTATTCTTGAAGACAAAGGCCAACCCTAGCACCTATAAACTTTAGTGACCTAGTGGAAGGGGTCTTTGACTCTTCTATGGACTGAAGTTTTAACTTGGCGCTTTTTATGAAAGAGGAGGGAAATGAGTTCTTTTGACAAGATAAATCATTTTGAAGATTCACAAACCACTAAAATTGATCTTCCTAAGTATTTTTCAGAGGCAAATTTGGGTTTTTGAAGGCTTTGAGGCATTAGGTCATCATGGTGAAAAGTAGGCAAAGGAAAAATGGAGTGTCCAAACCATAGGGGTAAAAAATGGGATGGGGATGAGTGACTTAGGCTTTATGAGGGATTCTTCAAGAGTGGTAGGCTAGTGAAGGCATGGTAGAGTAGTGGGAGAGTGAAAATTTTATCCTGAGGATAATGAAGGCAGTAATATTTCTAGAACTCACAAGATCCATGAATTTTGTTACTAGAAATCTAGGACAAGTATTTAGTCATCTAAACAGGTAAAAATTACTGATGACTAAAACCCTGCATGCAGAAAAAAATCACAGTTAGAGAAACAGTGAAGAAAATAATATTAAAGGATTAAAGGGCTAATCATTGATCAGAAGAAAAAATAAATGATTAGCTAGCAAAGCAAAGTATAAAGAAAATAAAGGTAGATATTTAAAAGGCTAAAGGATAAAGACAAAAGATCAAAAAGATTAATGGAAAGGTAGAGATAAAGCATATTAACGAAAAAAATTAAAGAAACATAGAGTCAGAGTGTAAAGACAGAGTTTAAAGGCCTAAATATAGAGATTAAAGACAAAACAAGAAGCAGATTAACCCAAGACACATTTGAATTAACTGCACTTACAGGCAGTTACTTCTTTCAAAGATATTTTTCCACCTAATGCTTTGTTTCCTTCAATAAAGCATACAAAAATTATTGCCCCCAGTCAGAGATATTTTTTCGAGCAAAGCAGTTATTTTAAAGTTATTACAAAAAGCCTTAAAGTCAAACATTTTCAGAAATCAGCTCAAACAATGAAATTAAGAGTTATTATTATAGAAATATAGTCAGTCTTATCTTGCCTTGGGCCTTACATGGTCACAAAGTTGAAGAGTTCATTTACTATGTAATAACTATAGTAAGAAGCCCTACAATAGGATCACCTCCTCATTCTGCAGTTAAATACTTCTTGTATATTCCATTCTAGAGGTTGGCATTTGATGATTTTTGAGAGAAATACATGGTTTCTAGAGTTTGAAGAAGAAATTGGTCTTGTGAAGCTTATGATGGGCTGTTTCGATTGATGATGGAGGATAGCTTGCAGGATCCTGAGCATGGTTAATGGTGATGTGTCTCTATTAGTTCTTGTTTTTCATGTTTATCATTATGTTCATTTTTCTATGTTGCAGTAAAACAGAAAAGTATAGGTTAATAAATGTTGCTTGAAGCACCTTAGTCCTTCCTGTTTTTCATTTCCTTTATGTTTTCCTCTGCTAAGTTTGTTTAAGAAACTCTTAAATGCTTCTTAGACCTACCTATGATTTTTCATTTCATAAATGGTTCAATACAGTAGTTTTCAAATCTGTTTTATGGTTAGCCCTGCCTATTTGATGCTATTTAAACTCTGTTTTGGAATTTCTCTCTGAAGTATTAATTGTTAGGTTTTAGCCAAAGAGGTCATGTTTTTATCATGTCCTTTGTCTATGCTTGAGAAGTTTCCTTGAATTCCTTTGTAGCTTGATCATTGATGTTTAGGCATTCCCTCTTCATTGATTAAAGCTATTTGTTATCTTGAATGTTTTCTAACCTTGAAGGTGAAATCACTAGAAGTTAAATGATTTTCTCACCTTCTATATTTCATTGGAATGTTTGTCTTGAATGCTTATTTTCTTAAGTTGAATCAAAGAGTTACTGGTTTGCCCTGTTTATCGATTTCTTCTTTATGCTTATGTTTTTTAGTCCTTTCTTGTTAAAAGGGTACATGGTAAAGGATTCTTGATTTCCCTTTTCCCTACCTTTGTTCCCAAACTTGATGTCTACCTCATTTACCATAAAAATTTAAAGATCCATTTGACTATGCTATATTTTCCCTATTATGCATATTGTTTCATTGTTGAGATATCCATGACTTTCATTGACTCCATAGCCCAATGATTTGAAAACCTCTCACTCCACCTATTCTACCTGGTCATCTTGTCCAACCAAAAAAAACAACAAACCCTACACTTAAAAACTAGCCTAAAATCAACCATCTAAAGCAAAAAAGTTCACATCCTTTGCATATAATAGAGAGAGCCCTCTCTAAGTCTAGAAAGGCTAGGTCCTAGGACTCCAAAGATCGATTTTATGTTACCCTGTGCATTTGGTCTACCAATCTTCTAAATCACGGGACCCTAACAGATGGATTAGAAGACCTGCAGATCATGTTAACCTAAGTAGTGTTGGGTAGAGAAAGAGGAAAAATACCCATGAGGGCAGGATCTTTAAAGAGAGCTAGCCCTATGCTCTCATAAAGCATAGGAATATGATCTACATATGGGACGTTGCTCTGGGAAGGAAAACAAGTGAAAAATTTCAACTGATCGATAGTGATGATCTTTGCTTCATGTGGAAATCAAAGAACACAAAAGAGAGTGGACAGAACGCACATCATGGCATGAGTCCAACTGCAACCGAGGAGAAGATTGTAATTGAGCTTGGCGTAAATGACTTCAACCTCAACGTTAACTGTTTTCCCTTCTACGTAATAGGTAAACTAGCGAGAACAATGAGAGGGCGAGATTCCCTTCCATCAAAAGCTTCTAAAGCGTTTGGAGAGGAAGTGAGGGTTGGAGAACCGATGGCTTTCCAGCAGGCAGATGACATGACACACGTAGATGCACCCTCATCCACGACCCCTCGATGGATATTCTTTCCATTAATTCTAACTTGGATGATCAGTGCAAGGTGGTGAGGGAGACGTGGGACGAAATTTTCCAAATCGAAAGTGATAAGGCTCGAATTAGCGAGATCAACCCCACTGATGGCAAAAAACAAAGCCTTCGGTTGAGGCAGACAACTCTGAAGTAATTCCAATCCAGACATAGCAGATGGTGCTTGACACAAATCCTCAACAATATTGTAATGCTGAGCAGCGTAGGCGTTAGGATTGTAGGAAGACTTACGGAGTACACCTTTGGAAGGTGGTAGTACAAGGGGCTCAGTACTGCCTTTCAATCTGAAGAGGTCAAAAAGCATGTGGGGGAGGAGGACCATCAGCGATTTCCTTCCCTGCTACCTGACGTGGTTCGGTATAATCTTTTTATTGGGTAGCAATAGAAACGGATGCAGGATCGTTCATCATGAAAACCTGAGATCCAAATGGGGTGGAGGATTGAGGTTGTTCCACCAATTGAGTTTGTTGTGATGGGAAAGGTTCTTTAAGAACAACTATAGTGCCTTGGGTGCCTTTGAGCAATCAACTCACTTCGGCCCGTCATGGATAGTCCTTGGTGTAATGCTCTTCGTCACAAATCAAACAAGGGTACTTCGGTTTTTGTTGTGAACCATCGTCAACATGAGATGACTGAGTCATACTAATAGCCAGTGCAGATGAAGCCACACAGATAGTGGTTCAAATAGGAATAGTGGTTACAATCATCGACGTCATGGGAGTCGAGGGTGATGCCCTCAATACTGAGACAGTTGAGCTTCCCGATGGAGTCAGTGTATCGGGCCATGTCATGTTCTAATACAATGATGCAATGCTAGAAATGATCTGACCCAAAGTCTGATAACTGCACGGGGGAGATACCGGTTGTGAGGAAGGTTGACCTGAGACATAAGGAAATTTCTCGGAAGGGAGATGATGATCTCCTGTAGAAATATAAATCTCTTCACTACTGAGGGGAATTGAATAATACACGTCGAATGAAGTCATTTGATCATCGAAAAGGCGACAAGCAGTGGCTAGTAAGGATGGTTTTGAAGTAAGAGGAGGAAAGTCTTCCTCGTTCCCAAAAAAAGACCAAGCGTCCTGAGGTTGCCAATTGATATCAAATGGCTCTTAAAGAGGAGATCAGGTAGCGAGAGGTAAGATACTCAGAAGAATAGAATTCCAGAAATCGATAGACCTAGTGGGCTGAGATGCTTCCGAAGAAACTTCAGGAGAAGGATCGCCACTAGGAGGTAATGAAAAGGATGATGAAACTGGTGGTTCCGCCACTGTGACTTTGTTTCAAAACATAAGAGAACCAAGATGACCAATTCGAGGCTTCAATATCAAATACTAAGGAATTACTCAAGAACAAGCCAAGAAAATATATTGAATGGGCATGTGATCGTAGGCAATTGATTTTATGACATTGAAACAAAACTCTATTGTTTCATATTTTAAGAGTCAAGAAATAGGAAAAAGGTGACTCTAGTCACTTTCAGGTTGAAACGAGCGTGAAAGGACAAGTGCTCGAGGATATTTTCAATTTTAGAGAGTCACGAAAAGACCAAAATGACTACTCAGGAAATCTAAGCAAGAGGGTGTACCAAGTTTCCGTGAACTGCAATATACACCTTGCTGATCAAATGAAAGAGAAATGACCAAGGACTTGACGTACATGCAGGAAGTCTCCCCAAATGTTGTGTTTGGTGTATCACAGTTACTGTTGAATATTGCAATAAGAAACAATGAAAGAGGCATCCGGAAACATCATCCTTGATCCTAGTGAAAAATAATCACCTAAACTAGGTGGGGCCCACACAGGCTATTTTTAGGTGTATGTCTATTTTTAGAATGGTGAGAATATTCTAAGATTAGTAGGATTTTGATTCTAGATGGTTGAGAAAAATCTATCTTTAGATGAGTTTCTATTTTTATAATATGGGCGAATTCTATTTATAGATCGCAAATGTAAAAATAGAATTCATGTCGATTATTATTAGCCCTTAATAATAATTAGACAATAAATAATAACTTATTCTATTGGAGGACTTTATTTCGGTGAAAATATGTGGCACATCAGTGGGCTGAAGGAATTACGCAATTCCTAGGGTGGTTGGTGACTCATGCATGGAGGACTTCGTTATAAATGATAGTGGCAAGTTGTAATAGAGTTGGAAGAGTAGTTATGTGAGTTGTTATTTAGTTTAGCTCAGTTCAGTGAGTTAAACTCAGTTGTGCTAGTTGAAATAAACATACACTAGTGATAGATGAGTGAATTAATTATTTAATTAATTCATAAGTAGTGTCTTACTTGCAACTGAAGAAATACAGTAGTTAACTACTTGCAAGTCAGATCCAGTGGAGACCTAGTGGAGAGATAGGTGAAAGGGTGAGATGGATTATCTGTTGCAACTATACTGATGCATTTAATACATATACACACACATTGGAGATGCCTATGAGTATTGCGTATTCAAGGCAAGTTAAGGTCGAATTCATTCAGGGTTCTTCTTTAGCAAGGATTACACAGTGGAGGCAAGTTGTCAGGAGGCAAGAAATTGGTGCATGGAGGTGCAAATTTCTGCAAGACAGTGTGAGACGATTTTATATTGTACTAAGAGCTCTATGAGTTGAGCTTTGTACGAGATATATGATATTTTTTCATGATCCATTGATATACATAATATATGATAGTTGGGGTTTTTATCTTTAAGCTTTCTTGGGAAAACATCTTGTTATGTGAGATTGATTTTGCTTCATATGTGTTTTGCAATTGGCAATTTCATTTCCGCAAAGAATTAAGTGGAAAGATTTTGTATTTAAAATAAGATTAATTTGTTAAATCAGGAGAATCTGGAAATACATTATTTTTTTTATAAATTTCTACATGGTATTAGAGCAAAGAAGATTGCAATTTTGAAGCAGAAGTTGAGTTTGTTGGTGGAAATAATTCGAATTTGCTGCAAGAATTTCTTGGTGCGACAGTTGAGTAAACATCGAAATGGCTTTCAATGGTTTACGACTATATTATTCACTCAAGGGCAGATTGAACTAAATTGCATGGAAGGAAAGGATGGAGGCAGTGCTTGAAGATAATGGCTTGAAGGAATTCATTGACAGTGATGTTCCTTAGCCCACTTCAACAAATGATGCAGTACTTGACGCAGGGAAAAATAAAGTAGCAAGGGCAAGGAGGATTCTGTTGGAAGGTGTGAAAGACCATATTGTGTCAAGTATTCATGGGAAAGCCACTCCATGTGCTATGTGGAAGGCTTTGATAGATCTTTTCAAAAGTAGCAGCGACCATAGGAAATTGGCGCTAAAGGATAAACTCAGAAATATCAAGATGCAGAAGAACGACACTATTCCAGTATAATTGAAAAAGTTTGTCCAATGCAGGGATGATATTGGGAGTGTAGGAGTCAGTGTTGCGAATGATGAATTGGTGAGCTTGGCTCTCCTTGTACTTCCGAAGAGTTGGCACAATTATCAAGACTCTGTCAATGGGCAGGAGAAACTGCTGGATTGGGAGCGACTCTAGTCGGATCTAGTGTAGGAGGAGATAAGGAAAAACACCAGGGATGGCTCTTCATCAAAGCATGATAATGAAGAGGATTGTTCTTTGGCTACCAAGGCAAAGAATAAGAAGGGGAAGAAATTCCATTCAAAATATGAGGCCGGTGAAGATGGAAAGGAGCACAACATGTCCAAAGTGAAGTGTTTTCACTATCACGAGTATGGACATATTGCCACAGATTGTCCACATAAGAAGAAGAAAAATATGGCTGCTAGAGTTGCAGCTAGTGGGGCTCTTACCTCACAATTTGAGCTTGAATTTTCATTGATCGCATGCATGGTGTCTATTGCATTGGGATCAGGGTGGTACTTTGATAGTGGTGCTTCCTTTCACATGACAGGAGATAAGAAATTGTTCAGTGACTTGGTGGAGAAAGATCTCCAGATGCATGTTGATTTGGGAGACGATGGATGATACAGTGTGATCGTAATTGGTACCATTACCTTTCAGAGGGTGTTAGTCAAACTCTTTCATTTAAAATATTATTTTCATGTTCCAGGTTTAAAGAAGAATTTAATCTCAGTCGCAATGTTAGAGGATAGAGGCTATGATGTTGTCTTTAGTGAAGGGAAAGTATTGTTGCAACACAAAGCAATAGGGCAAGCCAAGAAGGTTGGGATTCGAGTTAAGAATCTCTATAGACTTGAAGTAGATGGGATTTCTACGGAGCCTCCTACTATTGGGAAGTGCGAGAAAGCCGTGCAATTGAAGCTTGAGAGGGAGTAGGATTTGCATGCAAGTAAGAGTGAACCTCGGGACATGGAGCAGCCACAAGATGAGGATCATGAAGTGGGAGCAACCACTCATGTAGAGAAATTTTGAGCCAGATGAGTAGAGGGAGTGCATGCGGCTATACCACCAGGTGAGAGGTGGGGCGACATGCAAGAGTAATCCCAACAGGAGATTTCTGGGCAGGATTCATTGAGATGGTGTGGATCTCATGAATCGAACCTAGCTATGAGGAGCCCACAGAATAGCAGTAGCATGATCAGTTGGATTGATGCAATCAGATGTCGTGAGGACATGAAATCAAAGTGACAATGTCGGATATTTGAGTGCAGATCAGAGTTGACAGCAAGTGCAGAGTGCATGGGTGCAGAGTTCAACAGTGCATTGGTTCCAGAAGACATGTGTAGTTGGTACTAGAATAAGTCAGAAGACTTTGATGACAGATGCATTATACTGATTCAGTTTTTTAGAGGTTATTCAGTTTCAGAAGTGTTGCATGCAAGTATTGCAGGGCAGATGCATGGAGTTGCAGGGCACATGTAAAGACAGTCCTTTCTTGTTGAGAGGGAGTGTTTAATATTGCAACAAGAAATAATTAAGGAGGAATTTGGAAACATCATCATTGATCCTAGTGAAAAATAATCACCTAAACTAGGTGGGGCCCACACAGGCTATTTTTAGGTGTATGTCTATTTTTAGAATGGTGAGCATATTCGAAAATTAGCAGGATGGTGGTTCTAGATGGTTGAGTAAATTATATATTTAGATGAGTTTCTATTTTTAGAAGATGGGAAAAGTCTATTTATAGATCGCAAATCTAAAAATAGAATGCATGTCGACTATTATTAGCCCTTAGTAATAATCAGACAATAAATAGTAACTTATTTTCTTGGACCACTTTATTTTAGTGAACAGATGTGGCACATCAGTGGGCTGAAGGAATTACGCAAGTCCTAGGGTGGTTGGTGACTCATGCATGGAGGACTTCGTTATAACTGATAGTGGCAAGTTGTAACAGAGTTGGAAGAGTAGTTATGTGAGTAGTTATTTAGTTTAACTCAGTTCAGTGAGTTAAAATCAGTTGTGCTAGTTGTAACTGAACATACACTATTGATAGATGAGTGAATTAATTATTTAATTAATTCACAAGTAGTGTCTTACTTGCAACTAAATAAATACAACAGTTAACTACTTGCATGTCAGATCTAGTGGAGACCCAGTGGAGAGATAGGTGAAACGGTGAGATAGAATATCTATTGTGACTATAGTGATGAATTCAATGCATCTACACACACATTGGACATTCCTATGAGTATTTCATAGTCAAGGCATGGTAAGGTCGAATTCATTCATGGTTCTTCTTTAGCAGGGATTGCGCAGTGGAGGTAGGCTGTCAGGAGGCAAGAAATTGGTGCATGGAGGTGCAGATTTCTGCAAGATAGTGTGAGACGATTGTATATTGTATTGAGAGCTCTATGAGCTGATATTTGTAGGAGATATATGAGATTGTTTCATGATCCATTGATATATATAATATATGATAGTTGGGGTTTTTAGCTTTAAGCTTTCCCGGTAAAACATCTTGTTATGTGCGATTGATTTTGCTTCATATGTATTTTGCAATTGGTGATTTAATTTCCACAAAGAATTAACTGTAAGGATTATGTATTTAACATAAGATTAATTTGTTAGATCAGGAGAATCTGGAAATACAATATTGTATTTATAAATCTCTATAGTTACAGGGCGGCAGACTCGGCTTCATATGGATAAAGGATTGCAACCTATGAGGGTATCCCTTTATATACTTGATGGTACGAGGAACACAAGTCCGTGCTAGCGTTGTCTAAAGCTGGATGGCGAACGATAGCTACTAGGTTTAATGACGCCGGAACACGTCACCAGCCTAGACCTTTAAAATATGTGTGTTAGGTTTCAATGTTTCCTTAGGTTGATTGAATTCATTTTAAAGTTGATCTTGAATTAATGTTGTGATTTCAAGGCCTTACCAAATGTGATCTTGAATGTTTAATTCACAACTATATGTAAAAGAAAATCATTCCAATTCAATGAATGTTAGTTAAGAGAGAGAGATAGGATTCTATAACAAAATAGCAATCAATCGCAAACAAGAGAATTTTCCCTAATGCGTCTAAGACAACCAAAACAGAAAATGAAAAGCTCTTTCCTTGTTCACTAAAATCTACTAATGCAAAAGAGCTTTTTCCATTTTCAAACTAAGAGAAATAATGCAAATTTTGTCTTTTTAGATAAATGAGAAGCAAAATTCACTATTACACTAAAGAGTGAAATGGACACTAGTTTTGAGAAATTTGATGAAATGATCTAAAAAAAAGAGATCAATCTAACATGAATACCAAACACACTCAAAAACTAGATGCACTCCTTCAAGAAAAAAGGGCTTCCGCACTGGTTCAGCGAGCAATGTAATTTATGCTCAAGGTGACAGATGGAGAGCTAAAGGAAACCTAAGACGATCATTAAACAAACCAAAGACACGTAGAACCGAAATAAAAGCTAAAACAATTAGTCAATGAATTGAAATGACAAAGACCAAACTGACTCAAACTCAACTCAGAAGGCTCAGTGAGGAGAAATCCAAACGAGCGGCAGGAGACACCTAGAAACCCTAGGATGATTAACTCCACTAATTAGATGAGGGACAAACATTTGAGAAGAACGAGACAAGAGAGTCAAAACAATATCAGTGGACCAACTAAAAGATAAAAATCCAACCCAGAGGCAAGAGAAACTGACAAAACTCAGGAAAAAGGCTAAAATTTTAACCTACAGGATTCGGTGCATCTATTTAGCTATAATCCGCGCTAAACAAATGTTGGCGCACTTGTGACAAAATAAAAAGCATAAATCGGTGCGACTGTTCAAGAAATAACAATGTCAAGATAGAAAAACATGGGAAAAAATAAAAACCACTAATCAGAGGTTAGATCTGAGACTCTAGGACTTAACAAGATGGCTGAAAACAGTCAAACAGGCGAAATAAAGTAGAAAAATGATGAAATGACCAAATTCAACTCGACAAGAAAAACACTAGACGAACAACGAGAGATGACAAACACACGATCCCCAACAGAGTCGCTAACTTGTTGTGCAGGTAAATCCCCTTTGCGGACAAAGGCGATCCCTCTAGCCCTGTAGTGGGTTTAGAAACAAGGGAACAAGCTGGACTATTAGACTCCTAGCTAATAAATGAAAACAAGGTAGGATATATGACCTACCTTGGGCCAACACTTTTGTTGTTGTTTGCAGCAGTGATCCACTGATCTTTGTCTTCACACTTCGTGATCTTTCAGTGACAATGTCCGTGTACCTGCACAAGGATCAAGCCAACAGTGACAGCATACGAAAACATATTTTCATTGATAGATATTTGATTAGTCAAGGAGAATCAAAACACTTTGAATATTATCGAACATAAAATGGGAACCAAAAAAACCAGTCTTGTATTAAAGATACAGAGAAGAAGTTTACAACCAAAAAGCGTTGACGTTGTAGCCTCCTTCGACAGGTCCAATTAAACGCGTCTCAAGCATTCATTGGGGATCGGACTTGGTGAGGCGATGGGCCTAAACTCTCTCTCGATAATGGACTCCTCTCTGCTTTATTCTCACACTAGCTATAGTGAGGACTGTTCAACTATATGAAACTATGTGAGAAGGATGTATTTATAGGAGACGAGGAGGTCGTTTGGAATCCCTCATAAGGTGGAAGGGAGACGTTATCCTTTGGGGAGTTTCTCAAATGTAGGAAACAAGAATCCAAAGGAAGGACTTTGATGTTATTCAGTGGAACAAACCATGATGACTCCACTCATGAAGTGGTTGGGCATGGAAACTTTGTTTCTATTTTAAAAAACTTTCCAAAAATAGCTCGGCGCAGGCAGTCCACTTAGATAGAGTGCAAATGGGCATGAGGCCCAATGTTAATTTATCTATGGGCGCGAGGCCATAAATTCCTACCAGTGCCGACCCAAAATCATATGTTTTTGAGAGCATACTCCAGGAATAGTCAACAGAGGAAATGTTCTTCACATGCCAAGGGATACAATGACACTTTTGGCAAGGTATGACAATACACAAAATTCATTGAAATTGTCCTCCAATAATTGGGATGGGGATTGCAGGGACGGTGAAAAAATAATGTGTAACAATTGCATTGGGATCTGACAAGATTGTTTGATGACAGGTATAGTGAGAGATCAATTTGGGATCCCGGCATTGAGGGGTCTATTCCGGGTGGCTTCACACAGGTGCATAGCAGCACCCAGGGGTTTGTATGGGATATGGACATTGGGTCTCAGTTGCAACGAGCCAACAGGGTGGCCCACATATTTGGATTTCTTGAGGGCAAGAAATCTTCGGGCAGAAGGTCTGTAATGTTCCTTTTTTTCATATCATCTATAAGAGGGTTAGGATGGACTTCTAGAGTTTAGAGTAGATAGGTCACAGATACAGGTTGGTGTGAATCAACAGGCCCAAGGACTTTTTGGAGGGGTTTTGAGGAGTTTCTATGAGGACTAGTGGCATTTTCTTGATATATTCCATATCCACACATTTTTCCTTTCGTTCTGGCACATTCCAACAACTTTCAGAAAACTGAGTTATTTTTAGGCTTAACTCAATTAATGACGCTCAAGGTGCCATTCCAGGAGGAATACATGACATAACACCTTAGTGTAATAGCTCGTTGGAACCGGAATGAGGATATATTCAGGATGGGATGTTAAGAAGTGACTTATAGTGGCCAGAGATAGTACCATGGGCGATATATTGTTTTCCTTAATTAAAAATGACTTTAATTAGTCATTTAATTAAAGGAAAAATAATATTTAGAGGAAAAGGGGCCAAAAGTGACTTAAGTGAAATATAATTAAATTAAAGTAACTTTGATAGAGTCAATGGAGGAACTTATAGAATAATAATAAAAGTAATAAAATAAGATGCTTCTAGAGGATTGTAGATCTATCCATCAGATCTGTAAAAGGAGAAGTGAAGGTAATTTGGAGATATCTTGGATTGGATAATAGTTTGTGTGAGAGGTTTTACAACTTGGTTCTATACTCTATTGGTAGCCCCAGGACGGAAACCCTCGGGTGATTTGTGAGTGTTGGACGAAAACCAAACTCTCTTTGAGGAGACTTCATTTATAAGTTTCACAGAGCTTTAGGGATATTGGAGTGGGGATCATTCAGATCCTCAATTGGTGCTTCATTGATTTCTAGTTGATTCAGTTGCAACTGTTACCGAAGGGAGAGTACAGTAGTTTAGTTTTGGGAGGCCAACGCAGTGTTGTAGTAAATCCTTGAGACCAAATTTATTTTAGTTATCTCAGCTATTTCTCATGTCAACATGTAAACCCAATTATCTTATAATAGAGCTGAGTTATTTCCTACATTATGGTGTTATCAATTTGCATGTACTTGTATGTTTTATTTTACATGCCAATCTTATGTTAAATGCATGATAATTTGATGGAGAAATTTTGGTTGAGCTAATTTCCGGAAAAATTCATAAAATATTCCATTTGGAATATTACACAGAGGTACGAGAATTGTTGTATTATGATGGTTTGACTAACGTTAACATGTTTTTAGGAGAACTTGAAAGGGTTGTTCCAGAAGCACAGAGATTCCATGCGTTGGATATCGCACTGTGCTCTACCCGATCATGATGGTGGGAGACACACAAAGGAAACTTGGGTGATTGGGAAAAATGTACCCGAATTATGAGACTGCGATTTGAGTGTCCAAATACCAAAATGGAAGAGCGCTATTTCGAAAAAGGTGATCCGCGCAGATATCTAACTAAGTCGACTAAAGCATGGGGCATAGATCTGAGACCAAAATGGGTGCACATGTTCATCCACACTTTGAGAAAGGTACTTACGGATTGGTAGCTGGAAACTGAACTGTGCCGAGGGAACAATGAATGGACTACACTGACAGAAAGTTTCACTTTAACCTTCAGCTTTGAAATTGGGTTTGACTACTTGGGTAAATTTTTTTTGGGTATTCAAAAGTTTATATTTGACACCACAAAACCAAAGGTGGAGTGCACCTTGCCAACATGGGATGTGCAGATGATGGACATTGTGAATTGTCAAAATTTAATAGTTGAAGAAAATGAGGAAGATCCAAGGAATATTACGATCCCTGAATCTGAAGGACAACACGCATTTTTGGGGCCTTCCATTAATTCATTGGATGTAACTAAGCCTCTAAATATTATGAAAGTGAACATTGAGTCAAAATAACAACCGAAACTAGTGAAGATCGGAGATTACTGCAATGATGATACGGTGGGAAAGGTTGATGAACTATTGACTAAGCATAAGAACATGTTTCCTACAAATTGTTCTGAGTTGAAAGGGATGATAGGAGATATACGGGTCATGAATATCACTTTGAAACTAGATGTGCAACCTGTGAAGCAGCCCCAGTATAGATTGAATCCCAAATATAAGCATAAATTTAAGGAAGAATTGGAAAAAATGGTTGCTACAGGAATCATATAACTAGTGGAATATTATGATTGGGTGAGTCCTATGGTGGTGAAATATAAGAATAATAAAGGAGAAATAATGATTTACGTGGATCTGTACAAATTGAATGATGCATGTGTACACAATCCATTCCCAACCTCGTTTTCTGATGAGATCCTAGTCAATGTACGATGACAAGAGGCCTACTCATTTACAGATGGTTTTTCAGGATATCACTAGATCAGAATTGCCTCAGAGGATAGAAGAAAGACCAATTTTGAGATAGAATGGGGTTCCTTTCAGTATACAGTCATGTCCTTATGTCTAACTAATGCACCATCTGTCTTCTCGAGCGTGTTAGTAGTTGCATTCAAGGAATACATCCAAAAGTTATTAGAAGACTACTTTGACGATTGTTCTGTCTTTGGATTGTTGAAGAATCATGTATCAAATTTGCATGGATACTTATCAGAAGTATCAGATCTCACTTAATCTAAATAAGTGGATATTTTGTGTGCCATTCGGGATCTTGTTGGGCCATATTTTTTGTTAGCAAGGGTTGGTGGTGGATCCAGCCAAGATTGTATTTATTGTTAACCTGGAAGTTCCTGCAAATTTCAAACAATTGCACTCAACTTTGGGGCATACAAGGTATTACTAGAAGTTCATCCAAGGTTATGCTTTGATCACTACACCCATGGAGAAATTGTTAAAGAAGGATGCTTTGTTTTGTTGGGATGAGGAATCCAAAAAAAGTTTTGAATTCTTAAGTAGAAGATGGTCACTATGCCCATATTGGTATTTCCAGACTGGTAGAAGGTATTCCATGTCCATGTTGATTCTTCCTGCACCACGCTCGGAGCTATTTTAGCGCGGCAAGTATCTGGGGAGATTGATCACCCTGTTGCATTTGCAAGTAGGAAATTATCAAGCACGGAACATGATTATTCAGCTATGGAAAGGGAACGATTGGCTATGGTGTATGCACTACAGAAATTATGCCATTATCTATTAGGAGGCCACTTCAATATGTTTACTGACCATTCTGCACTGAAGTACCTAATCAATAAGCCCATGTTGGGGGGGAAGACCTGCAGATGGTTGTTGTTGTTTCAAGAATATGATTTTAAAGTAATTATGAAACCTGGGAGACTAAATGTTGGGCTAGATCATCTGTCATGTATTGAAAATGGAGAAGAGTCAACTAGCTTAGAGGACGGCTTACCAGACATGCAGTTGTTTGATATAATGGTATTTGATGAGCACTTTCTAGATATTATTCATTTCTTTACCACTCGAAGTGTGCCCTCGGAGTATATGCTGCAAGAGAAGAAATAACTAGTTGCACGCACATCTGACTTTACTCTAATTTTCAGTCAGTTGTACAAGATGGGTGCAGATTAAGTTCTATGAAGATATGTACTGGAATTTGAGAGACGAGATATATCAGTTGAAGCTCACGGAGGGGTTTACAGAGGTCACTATGCAGGGAAAGCAACCACACAGAAGATCCTACGAGCTAGGTTATGGTGGCCCATGGTGCACAAAAATGCACATACATATTGTCGCACTTGTGATGTATGCCAAAGGAGAGGAAATTTGTCGTGTCGAGATGAGATTTCATTGCACCCACAGATGGTGTTGCAAGATTTTGACGAATGGGCCATTGATTTTTTTGGACCTATTGACCCTCCAAGAAAGAAGACAGGTGTTAGTTACACAATCACTGCAACAAATTATGTGACCAGATCAGTTGAAGCTAAGCTAGTGAAGGATTGTAGTGCAGACACAGTTGCACACATCATTTTCAAGAACATCTTGACTCGGTTTGGCTACCCGAATATTCTGATGAGTGATCGAGGTACGCACTTTGCGAATGAAACTATTGAAGCCATGATGGAATAATTTTGGATTCATCATTAGAAGAGCACTCCATACCACCCACAGGAAAATGGTGCGGTGGAAGCATTCAACAAGATTTCGGAGGCTGCGCTCACTAAGGTCTGCAATACTAATTGAACTGATTGGGATGTGTGTATACTTGCGGTTCTTTGGGAATATCGAACCACATGCAAGAAGTTGACTGGAAAGACACCATTCAGAATGTTGTATGGGCAGGAAGTTTTTATGCTAATGGAGTACATTGTTCCAAGTTTTCGCATTGCGGCATTCACTAATATGGCAGAGCAAGATATTATGGAAGAATGATTGTCGCAGTTGGCCGTGCTAGACGAGGTTTGATTTATTGTCGGTTTCCATCAGCAGGTGAAAATTCCACGCATAAAGGGTTGGCACGATAGGCACATTATAAAGAAGGTCTTTCAGGAAGAGGATTTGTTCTTGTTGTATGACAGCAAGTTTGCGCACCACCCAAGGAAGTTCAAAATGCATTGGCTTGGACCATATGTTGTTAAGGAAATTACCGACGGAGGTGCAATGCGCCTGGCCACGTTGAGCAGAGAAAATATTCTGGGGTATGTCAATGGAAGTCGATTGAAGCCTTATAGGGATGACCCTCTCCCTTCTTGCACCAAATGACTATATGGCCGGAAATATGGATCTGTGCAACATGGATTACGAATGTGTAGACAGGTGCGACGTGCACGTAGGAGCTGAGCACGGAGGTTGACTAGCTTGCAGAAGTGCCATATATAGTTGTTGAAATAGTAAAACTTGACAGGATTGAATTCATACTGTTTGTAGGAGCGTCTAAATTGCATTTAATGAGGATATTATTCCATATTTGGAGCCATTTTAGCATTCATGGATCTACATTAATGCACAAGACACCATTTAAGATGCGCCCAAGATATAAATATGATCCAAGGGGTCGCATTAGTTCCCTTTGCATTCTCTGTTATTCTTTCAAGTTGATTTTTCTGATTTTTAAAGTTTTTCTAAAGCCTATGTCAGGTATTAATCCAATCTTTGAGGAGGAGTTGCGCCTTAGGGGTTTACGTTACCTAATTCCGCGCAGCATGACTACCACCAAGCCAGGTGAAGAAACTATTGTGCAGGCTGCTAAGACCCCTATGCCAAAGCAAACCAAGAAGGGATAGTCCTTTGGGTCCCAGAATTCTCCTCGTGAGAATACTCTTAAGTCATGCTCCACTACTGCAGAGCGCCAGAAGAAACCCATGTTGGTGTTTCCAGCGGAGATAATAGAGGAAGAATATGTTGTAGAAGTTTTTGAGCCTATCTCACAGTTACCTGCCTATGTCGAACCACGCAAAGCTTCAGTGAAGGTCCGCGTTCCCACATCAACATGCCCTTACTTCCAGTGAACGTACCTATTGAGGGCGAAATGTTCACCAAAATTACGTTGCTCAAAATGGAGGATTGGTACCTCGTAGATCAAGAAAAAATTCTTGAGCTCGCCCCTGATATGTATTTGGAGCAGATCCTCTATGAAGATGGCGCCGTCAAAGTTGAGCCAATGCCCTGGGCATTGGGTCTGCATAATTAAGGCTTTTTGAACCTACTACATATTCCACACTTTGGGCGCAGCCCCATTAATGATATTTGTGTGCGATAGTTGCTCTCACTCATCCATGATGATTTTCTATGGCTTGGAGAGAACATTCTAATTGATTTCATGATAATCCATTGGATCATTGGCTTGCCTAACCAGGGGGAGGACCCTATAGAGGCCTTTGCAGGAAAACGTCGGGAAAATAAGGTGGATGACAAAATTAAGAAATATTACAAGGTAACGTGCCACAATTGCGGCTTTGTTGTCAGCACAATCAACAACCCTGTTAGTCAATTTGGCACACTCATCCTCTCTTTAAAAATGATGAGGAAGTGCAGACCAAATGAAGTCCCAGCATGCATTATTTCACTCGTTGGGCAGTGCGAGAAGGGCGTGTAGTACAATTGGGCCTAGTATCTCTTTACAAAATTTCTGGAAAATGTGTGTAAGGTGTAGGATGCAGGGAAACACTTTTATTATGCATGGATCATGCTCCTCATCGCGCTCATCAGTTTAAATATGCCTGAAGAAATGCAGTTCCTAGAAATCAAGCCATACATGTGCAAATTCGCACTCTACGCAATCTTGTGGAACTCCGAGAATGCAGCCCAAGTCACAGAAAATAAAAAATTTTGGGTGCTTTTTGATTTGGCGTTGTTCCAAGATATGCACTCAAAGCCCAGGACATGGCCTACCGTATATGAGAAATATAATATTATCATAGACTTCAAAGCAACATTTCACAATCTGCACATCCGTGTGAAGGGCGTAGTCGAAGGAGTCTGTTATGAGTTGTCATATTTGGTCACCGAAGATGACCTAGTGCGTGTCACAGTAGAGTGTTCGCATGTCTGGTTAGAGCCTAACACCACTGGGGGTGCCTCTTCATCTATTTTGAAAATGCCAACAAATCCCAGAACTAAAAAATATACACAGCAGAAAGGTAAAGATGTTGAATCTGAACTGACGTCGACCACCACTGGAGACACAATAGATTTAGAGAAAGAGACAGAATAAAACAAAAACATTACAGGTGCTAAGGAGACACGGAGTCCCGCCAAGGGGACTAAGCATGGGTCTCAAGTTGCGAGAGGTACATGCAAGAAGATAAAATGGTCCAAATTAGTCAAACTAGAGGACCTCACCTTGACAAAGGATGATTTCACTGAAATTGAAAATACCGTAAAGGCCGCAACAGAAGATATAGTAATAGATATGGAAGCACAGTAAAAAGTTGTTCTCAAATGAGTGTATTCAGGTATTCAAGAACTCAAAGTACAAGTGAGCCAGATTCAAGTGAGCATGGTGCAAGTGAGCTAGCTTCAAGCGAGTGTGACTACTTCCAGTGCCTAGCCCATCAGCACGGTGTCACCCTCTACCAAGGATAGGCACTTGATCTAAATCCCCGCACCCGCCATAAAATTGGAGTCGCCAACTTTGTGCGATACCCTAAGAACCTGTGAAGAAATCAGCATTGACTTGGTGGTGCTCCTAGCTAGAAAACTCTATATGATCCATAGTATGATTGCCAATGAATTACACTTCTGAGAGGACAATTCCTTCCGCATTGTGAATGAGTCTCAAAAACAAGTAATAGTACTACAGCAAAAGCATTAAATAGCAAAAGATGTGTTTCGCACAGCCGATATTCGTCGCGCTGATTTAGAAGCTAATATCAACCAAGTCTACGGTGACCATCCAAGGGTCACAATCCCTGCATCAGCTACCCCTACAGCAAAATTAGAAGGATTGGTCGTTGCACTAAATGCATCGCGTAATGAAATTTAGATATTCTAGGAAGAATTCAAGCAAAAAATTGTTGAGATACAAATGAAGCTCCAGCCTGAAACACCACCAGAGGTGAGGACACAACCCGCCACAAAGGTCAAAACAATTACAAACAACATTTCCACCACAATGACAAAGCATAGACAATTATTGGATAAATCAATGGGTGTCTGGACTTCTATTTAGAACAACCCAATGGTACAACAGTTGTGAAATGAATTGCACGTCAGGAACAATATTTCACAAAGATTTGGACGACGTCGCCCACTTCGGTAATAGCACATCGACTTGCCTGCCTTCGTGAGGGCAGTGCTATTCAGACTTAGATTGAATACCTGTGTCACCAACAGAAATTGTTGTTGGCACGGATGTAGCCTTTGGCTGAGGAAGCCCTACAGTTGTCACAGACTTTGGATGGTGCCTTGAAAAGCCTCCAGCAAACACAGTGCAACATCATTTTGGAAACAGAGGGGCCAACATAAAATAAACTGTTTAATGAAGTGCAGGGTGCTACCGCACAGAGCGTCAAATTAATTCTACCACTTTAGAGCTATGTCGCAGCACTCAAAGAAAAGATGAAGGAGACCACCTCGTAGTGAATCTGGACGAGTCATAATATTGTGTTGGGGGGCTTTGGAGCAGGGTCCCTAGGGTACATTTTTGGGTTAAGTTTTGTATATGTTTTGTTATGTGCATTACGCGAAAGATTCAAAAGAGCTTTGGGGCAGGTCAAAGTCCCTTAATCATTATAATGGGTTTAAAGGGAAAACCATGAGTCTCAAACCATGGTTTGAGACCATGGTATGTGTGCATCTAAGTTGGTATAAATATGTAAGGATCGAGTCGAGTTAGGGAAGTCAAATATCTCATGGTGAATTGTTTTATGTTTTGATCTAAGTCTGGGTTTTTGGGTAGAAAGGCTCTTGTTGGTTGTGTCGCAGAGACCTAAGTCCTGGCTGTGTGCGGACTCCGTTGGCTATGTGTGCGGAAGGATTGAATGTATTTAACTGATAGATCTCTTAATAAAGAAGAATTTTTTGTAGAACTTGGTATATTATGCACTTTTATGTGTTGATTGTATGTTAATTGCATTAAGTTCTAAATCTATTTTGTTATTGCATATTTAATGTTGTTATTGGTTAATTACATTTGTGTGCAAATATCAATTGATGTTATATAAATAGATCTGATTAAAGTATATATGATTAGTGTGCACAAATATACTGAAGTATTCTCTAATAATCTATGGAAGGGTTTGATCTACTGATTTTTTGATGCGCCCATCTGTCATATGGTCTATTATAGATCTTTTTAGGGACACTACATCAAAATATTCCTCTCGGTGTGGAAACCTGGTTTCAACACCCCCCCATATTGCTTTGGGTGAAACTTTGGCCTTCGTAATAAAATCACTGCTGAAAGGGCCAGTAGTTGGAAGATTTGTTGGTCGCATGATAACTCTGAACCTGGGTTAGGACCCCTCAAGCCAACAGTCTAGATCAGAAAAATGACAAGTTTTCTCAAGATTTAGGCACCTGGAAGGGTTGGTTGCCTCCTCAAGGGTTTGTAGCTTCTGAGGAAGGCCAAATTGGTTGTGTTTTTTTGGTTCCACTTCCTTAACTATACATGGAGATTTGAATCAAATCATAGTAGCCTCTAGTCACATGTTTACCCAAGTGGACCGGTTAGTTTGGGTAAATTTGGGAGGAGGGTGCTACAAGGTGGTATCAGAGCATGGTTTAACCCTTGGACTGAATGGGTGGAATGTGGTTGTCATGCATGCATGTAGGTTGTATATGTTCTTGTCATGTATGCATGGTGATGCTCATTGTTACAGTTGTGTTGAAATGTAGACATTGATGATGTTGATGTTGGGGTGTGTTTTTCATGAATAGATGTTGGTTGTATATGCATTTGTTCTGCATGTCGGTGTCTATATGTTGTTATGCATGCATTGTCATGGTTATAATTATTCATGTATAGTAGGTCAGCTAGACATCATATGAGGTCATTATATGTATTTATGTCATCATGATGCTCTTGGGATATTATGATGCTAACATGTTGGATGAGATAGATCAAGAGACTCAAATCGTCAAAGCAATCCTACAACATCGAATGTCGGGGTAAGAGAAGATCATCATACAAGTTTGTATGGTGGGTGTGCAGGTATGTTGGTTAATGGTTGTTATAAGAATTAGGGTTATGTATGTGTATATTATTTTATGGTTTTTGTGGTTACAAGTATGATAGATGTTAGTTAATCAGTGTGATCACATGTACATTCATCGATTAGTTATGAAGGATGGTAACTTGTTGTTATATGCATTGTGGTCATATGCATGATGGTTATGTTCATGGAAACTAAGATATTAATGTTACATGTATCGTGTTAATTTGGATTGACCTATGCATATTGCTAGGGTTATGACCTTAAGGTAAGAGTTGACCTATTTTTTATATTGTGTTGCACTAACCTAGACTAATTCTGCATATGTGATTTTTATACATGAAAGGTAATTTTTTATGATTTTATGATGTGAACATGTTAGCTAGTTACTGTTATGGATATCAAGACCTTATTTATGTTTGAGTTAATATGTTTTGAATTTATATTGTGTTAATATAGATTTATTGTGCAAACAAGATAGCCTCCCCTTAGATACATTAAGGTATGAGTTTTCATATGTCGTCTATTTGGTGTTTGAGTGTTTGGTGTCTATTATGTCATATATCTATTTTTTGAATGTTTGATTAGTTTCATGAAATGATTTTGTATCTATAGGATTGAATGAAGGAATGATATTGTTTTAAGATGGTTGTACTAACACATATGTGTTGAGATAGATGATATTCACTTGAATTCAAGTGGGTGGTAGTTGTAGTATTTTGATTTAAAATTGTGAGTTTATTATGACATGGTTGTTAGTCTTGGTAAAGGTTTTTTTCATATTAATAGGTGGGATGTCTTGATCTTTGGAACATGTGGTTGATTTTTAGGTCCCTATATTACTAATGTAGTCCCTTCTTATTGTTAGTGTAGCCCCCTTATTGTTATTGTTGTACCCTGTAGTACACATAACATTATTATTGTGCCCCATAAAGTCCCACTATTGTTATTGTTGTGCCCTTACATTTTTATTGTTAGGTCAGCTAGGATTATATTATGACCCCATGGACTCTTATATATAGAAAGGAGGTTTTTTCATTTGAATCATCCAAGAATTGTTCATTTATGTAATTTAAAGGACGTTTCCAACTCAAACTGGCTAATTTATAAGGCGTTTATATCCATTTTCTTCTATTTTTGGAGTTGGTTTCATAACATTTCGTATCAGAGCTTTGGATTCTATGGTTTCGCTAATTCAAACAATTCATTGTGGTATTTTTTCTATAAATTTTATGATGCTAAAACAAAAACCCATTTGCGAACAATCCTGATGAACATCGTGTAAAAAATTTAGATATTTTTTCGCATTATTTTCTAAGATATGATTTGTGAAAATTATGGTTTTTGCAGGCTCCTGAATTTCATCTCAAAGAAGTGACCTTGGGAAAATCATTATAACTCTCTTTTTGAGCATCAAATTGAAATTTTGTAAAACGTGGCCAAAATTACATGAACTGTATTTTACTGTGTATCAATTTCAGAGACGAATGAGGAAACAGTGACACGTGGCATGATGTACAAGTTCGCTCTACTGAACCAGTCCATAATTAGGTCATTACGTGAGATTAGGCATAACTTTTCCTCGAAGAATCCAAATCAGGTCATACCTGTGGTATTGGAAATAAGATTTAGAGGGATACTGAAGGACTAAAGATAAAATTTCAAGGATTCAAAATTCCAGAGATACATCAGTTTCAATATCGAGCTCCTCAAAAGCAAGAAAAAGGTGTGTATTTTTTTTCAAATTGCATAAGTCTTGTTTGAAAAATCAGTTTGAGGTGATTCCAACAACATATTGAAGCATAGATATCAGTATTGGATTCTACAATGGCTCCTAAAATTAATTCAACACACATTAAGCCCTCAGAAGGCTCTAATATGACTCATGAAGAGGAATAAGTGGAAAATCATATATCAAAATTACAAGAACAAGTGCACCAAATTTCGCTCTCGCAAAGAGCAATAAAAAATGAAACGGAAGTTTTGAAAAAAGGCGTGGAAGCTAAGATGGATGATTTGAAGAAATGTACGGAAGATAATATGGATGGTCTAAAGAAAGGCATGGAACCTACGATGGATGGTTGGAAGAATGGCATGGAAGCTAAGATAGATGAAACTTATGAAAGACAACATTAAAGGTTTAATAAAGTTGATACAAGAAATGATTCCAAATGGTGAAAGTGTAGTACAAGAAACTCATGATGAGAATAAAATAAATGTTAATCCGGATTTCATAAACTCTAATGTTGGATTGAAGACCCACCATATTCCAAAGATCGATATGAGGAAGTTTGATGGCAAGGATCTTGTAACATGGATACTACAAATGGAGCAATATTTTGATATCCGTAATGTGAAAAACACACAAAAGGTACGCATTGCAACTTTACATTTAGAACAAAATACATTTGTATGGTATCGATGGATTTTCTCTAAAACAAATGTTGTCACTTGATCAATATTTATGGAGGAAATGATAGCACATTATGAGGATACAAAGAGTAACACCTTCTTTCACCTATTGATAAATATCAAGCAAAAGGTTCAATGTTGGAGCACATTGAGGACTTCCAAAAATTGAATATAAGGGTAACTAATATTCCATAGGAACACATGATTTATGTCTTCATAGGTACTTTAAAGGATAACATCCAACATGAGGTTCACCTTTGGGAACCTAATTCATTGGAGAAGGCATTCAGGTTGGCAAGAAAAATTGAAAGTAAATTTATGGTGATAAGGAAACCTACCACTAACATCTATAAATATGGAAGTGTTGTGACTCCTAGACTTCCACAACCTACAAGGTTGACACCACAAAAATTGGAAGAAAAAAGAGCAAAACGGCTTTGCTACAGTTGTGATATCAAATACACTAAAGGGCATAAGTATGTTGAGAAGAAATTATTTTACATATATTGTGAAGAGGAGGAATAAAATGAACAAGAAACTTCAAAAGAAGAGGATATACACTAGGAACCAACCATAGAGAAAGAAGAAATTAGTCTAACCATATCATGAAATGCATTGGCAGGAGTTACCACTCCTCAAACTCTCAAGATAGAAGGACATATCAAGAAGAAAAAGGTAATAGTGTTGATTGATTCATGTAGTACCCATAATTTTATTCATTGTAAGTTAGCCAAGGAATTGAATTTCTTCCTATACCCAGCACTAGAGTGTCAAGTGATGGTTGCAAATGGAGGGACTATAAATTTCTCTTGAAAATGTAGGGGAATATGTATTGAATAGTCCAATTCTTTCCATTCCAATGGGAGGTGTTGATGTTGTACTAGGAGTACAATGGTTACAATCTTTGGGTATGGTAGCTTTTAATTTTCAAGAACGTTTCTTGAAAAAAAAATTAGAAGGAAAGGAAGTTGAATTACGGGGTATCATAGGGAAGTCAAGAAAGATAATAAGTTCTAATGTCATGAAAAAGCTTCTGAAGAAATAACAACGAGGCGTAATTTCACAATTATGCTCAATAGAAGTTCCAACATCAAAATCATCTATTTCTCCATATCTCCAAAAATTCTTGGACAATCATTCCAAGGTGTTTGAAACTCCCAAAGGACTCCCACCTATTCATGATCATGATCATGCTATTCATTTGATTCCAGGAAATTTTCCTCTGAACATCGGGCCTTACATATATCCTTATGTCCAAAAGAGCGAAACTGAATGTATGATTGTAGAGATGTTAGAGTCTAGTATAATTCAACCTAGTCAAAGTTCTTTCTCTGCTCCATTAGTATTGGTGAAAAAGAAGGATGGATCATGGTGCATGTGTCCAGATTATAGAGAGCTCAATAAGCTCACTATTAAAGATCAATTTCCCCTTCCTGTGATTGATGAATTACATGGAACAGTTTATTTTACCAAGTTGGATCTTCATTCAGAATACCATCAAATTAGAATGAAGACTAAAGATATTTCAAAAACATCATTTAGAACTCATGAGGGTCATTATGAATTTTTGGTATTGCCTTTTGGCCTTACCAATGCACCTTCTACATTTCAAGGGTTGATCAATTCCATTTTTAAACCCTTCCTCAAAAAATTTGTGTTAATATTTTTTGATGATATACTAATCTACAGGAGGTCTTGGAAGGATCATGTTCAACATGTTGACAGGGTGCTCAAACTATTGGAGGAGAAACAACTATAAGCGAAACCTCCAAATGTTCCTTTGGAGTACAAGAGGTGGAATATTTGGGTCATATTGTATCTCAGGAGGGTGTTAAGGTAGACCCTAAAAAAATTAAAGCCATTAAGGAATGGAAAGTCCCCATGACCATAAAGCAATTGTGAGGATTTCTTGGGTTAACAGGGTATTATTGCGAGTTTTTTAAGAATTATGGGAGAATAGTAGCACCTCTAACAACATTATTAAAGAAAGATGCATTTCCATGGACTCTTAAAGAAACTAATTCCTTTGAACATATTAAAGAGGCAATGTGCCTAGCACTAGTCTTAGCTACGCCAGACTTCACAAAAACCTTTGTTGTGGAATGTGATGCCTCAGGAAATGGAATTGGTGTTGTTTTAATGAAAGAATAAAGATCCATTGCTTTTCAAAGTTTTCAAATCAAATAAAAGTATTTATAGAAAGATATTTATGAGAAGGAAATGTTAGCAATACTACATGCACTAAATAAAAGGCGACCTTACCTAATGGGAAGACACTTCCAGGTAAAAAATTATCATGATAGTCTTAAATATTTTTTGGAAAAAATATTATATTTAGAAGAGCAACAAAATTGGGTCACAAAAATGTTGGGTTATGAATTTGAAATCATCTACAAAAAAGGGAAGCTAAATGTTGCTGCAAATGCACTCTCAAGAAAGGATGAGGAGGTGGAAGCATTACTTTGTGCCATTTCTATTATCCAACCAGATTGGATAACTGAAGCAAGGGAGGAATGGAAGAATTATGAAGAAGTGTGGACACGCATTCAAAATTTGCAGCAATATCTTAGTACATCTGAAACATTTAGTTGGAAAAATGATTCCTTATGGTACAAAGATCGCTTATATCTTTGTAATAATTCCCAACTAAAACAAAATATTCTTTTGGAATTACATATCTCGACCATTACAGGACACTCAGATTTTTAAAAACTTACCACAGGGTGAAGAAAGAATTTTTTTTGGATGGCCTTAAATCTAATATTCAAAATTGTGTGGCAGAATGTTTGGTTTTCCATCAAAATAAAGTTAAGACAATTAAGACCCTAGGTCTGCTACAACCTTTTGCCCATTCCAAGCCAACATTGGGACGAGGTTTCAATGGATTTTATCACAAGTTTCCCTAAGCCTGAAGGAAAGAGTGTCATCATGGTGATAGTTGATAGACTTACAAATTATGCACACTTTTGTGCATTATCTCATCCATATTAGAGGAAATTTTAGTCTAAAAGCGGCCTCCTAAGGAAAAATCAATAAATTAATAAAAAAAATGCCATGTAGACATTTTTTAATTTTAATTTACTTTTATCTATGTTCCACAATATTTTTTTTTTTTTACAGAATCGGATATTGGTTTATATTAAAATTTAAAAGTTGTTGGTTTCATGCCCAGCTGCATATTGTTTTGACATGACTATTCTGGTAGGATCTATACTAGTTATACAAAACTTTCTTGCAAAAATTTGACTTTTACTATCTTTAATAATTCTAGCAGGCCTTAAGAGACAATACTCCTTGTAGAAAATTCCTAGTATCAAAACACTTAAACACTGCATTGAAAAACAAATCTAAGGGAAATTGAATCCTTAATCCAAATTTTTGAAGGGGTCCTTTTCCTGCTTGACAGTTGGGCTGTGCTGAGTTCTAAGATTGCCATGTTGATCACGTTGAGTGCCATCTCTGCTACCATGTTGAGTCTCTACTGCAGTTCCTGGATTATCGCCAAAAGTTCCGAGGAGATTATGAGTAGTAGGCCTTTGCCTGTCTTGGTCCTACTGCCAGTGCAGAATCCCCACCTCCCTTTGAAGCCAAACCACCTACTTCCCCAGGTCTCTGATGCAAGTGTCCTGAATTTCCATCCTTTCAGCCGCGTCCTTGTCTTTGTCCCTCAAATTGAAGAGAAGAGGGTTCAATTTGGCTTGCAGATGTTCCAGCTGAGAGGCCTGTCTCCTACGCAGTTCATTTGGGGTCGGTTACGGGTCATTGAAGGGGTCGAACTTCAAATTTTGATTCTCCATTAGGTTGGTAAGGCAGCTTCCCTCCTCCATAGATACTGTAGTTATTCTCTTATTCGCCTCTGCCTCCACCTCCTTTTCCTTAACTGGGTGCAGGCCGCCAATTTCTAGAGTGCTCATGAGCCCAGACCTATCCGCTTCCTTGCTCCTCTGCGGTTCTCTATTTCTGTCTGTGTCAATGGTGTAATTTCTTTCGACCTCAACTATGAATTTTATGATAAGAACTTTAGTGGCTCTTGGTTTGTTGATGTGGTTCTTCATATTCCCATGCTCCGTCTGACACAAGGAGGTGTACTTCTCACCCTCCGTAGCAACCATCATTTCCCACTTCTTGTTATGGCGCGAGTTGAGTTGGTTGCAGTACTTCCTACCAACATGTGCATTGATTTACAGATGAGGGGGGCGTCATATCAAAGGGAGCTTATCGGTATACTTCCCTTCTTCTGGCACATGTCGCTTCGTGCTACCGCGTTGCGTGTTGTTGTTTTGGAGGCGGAGTGTGTCATCCATATTCTTCGTTCTTCCATTTGAGTTGCACAGATTTTGTTTCTCCCTCATATAGATACTCCCTTAGCGGATTGACATGGGGGTTGTATCTCCCATCTAAAATGATTATGGAAGGTAGTTGGTCTCCAGATTGGCACCCATCTTGTTTTGGTTTGGATGAAGGCGGCGCCCTGGTTTGCTTTGGTGTCTGCTTGTCCATTTAGGTATCTTTTTACATGCCACGTGGTGAGGGACTCAAAGTGGGGAAGAGTGTTTTTTATTCTTTCCCAAATTAGAGAAATGTTTCTACCATTTCTGCTTTGAATACGCAGAAGGCTGCATATATCCCAGGAAGAGTCTCCAATAATGTGGAGGGAGGGAATGTTGTGTTGTATGGAAACTTCTAAGCCTTTCCAAAGCACCAAAGATTTCACCTGGTTGTTAGTTTTGATACCGAGGCCCCAAGCGAAGTCAATCCTTATTGATTCATCGGGGTTTATTATTACCCCTCCCGCTCATGCCATCCTGAATGTTCCACAATATTTAGCACAAGATTCAATCAAAAAAATTAATATATTATTTCTAATTTTTTACTTTTATCAAAATCCCTAAATATATGGCACTTTTATTAATATAACTATGTATATATATTTTATATTTAAATATAACTATCTATATTTATAGTTTATATTTAACAATTTTTTTGATGTTTTTTTTAACTATATTGTCTACTGAAGCCACAATTTCACCGTAAATATATTTTTTGGTCGGAATGGGTAACTTCCTCTCTAGAATACACTTTTTAACTGTTTAATTATTTTATATTTAAATTTTTTTAACTATTTTATCTTTAATTATATTTAACTATTTACTATTTTATATTTAACAATATATTTTATATTTTTAGCTGGAATCTGGTAATTTTTCCTTTTTGGAATACGTTTTTTAACTGTTTAATATTTAATTAAATTTAACTATTTAACTATTTTATGATGATGATGATGATGGTTAACGTCCACTAAGACCAATTTTTGGTCTATTCGGCCTAAAGAAAAGAGTTATTTAGTTTCATTTAAGATTTTATTCCTATGCTTAAAAAGCTTGGAGAGAAGCCTCCCGAGCTCACTATAATTTTGACATCTTAAAAGGCTAGGAAGGTCAGTATTGCAGCAAAGAGTATGAAATTGAGCTCTAATGTGGTTGTGTGCGGGGCACTCTAAGAGGAAGTGATTTTCATCCTCGATTTTCATATTCTCACAGAGATGGCAGATCCTTCCCATCCATGGTGTTTTAGGAACTGTCCAACGACCTGTTTCACTATGGAGCTCATGAGAGTTCGTTCTAATCTTGGCTATATTAATTTTCTTCTTTGAACTAGTTAAAACAGATAGATACTTTTGATCTTCTAGGGTGGGTTTGATGACCTCCTTATAATATCTTAATTTTCTTTTAGCTGCTAGATCTTTCTCACACCACATTTTTTCTTTGAACTTAGAAGTAATAATGTTTTTAACATTATTAATGTTTTTCAATGCAACATTCTCGTCGATCTCCCAATGGTTTAACCAGGCCCTGGTGTCTTTATACCAACCTCATTCAAGCCTTAGGTGGTTTTGGCTGGAATTTAAAGCTAGCTTAGAAAGTCTATGGTCTCCTATGCTATTGAGCTTGTGCTTGTACAACAAAAGCCTAGTCATAGCTAGGCTCTCGATAAGGGAAAGACCCACTTCTATAAGGAGAATAGGATATGGTGTATTACTTATAATTTTAAGGTTATAAGTTATAAAACGCTTCTGGATTTGCTCAATCTTTCTCCAGGATTCTCTAGATATGTTGCAACCGCAAACCTCACATCCATATAAGATAACAGGAGTGACTAAAGTTTCAAAGAGGAACTTCTTTCTATCCCACATTATGAGGTTAGTCGTTTTACAATTATTTTCAAGACCAAAATAATTTTTCCACCCCCCATTAATCCTTTTCTGAATGCTATAGTTCCAGTTGAGCTTGTAATGAATATCAATTCCTAGGTACTTGTAAGAAGACACTTCCTCCAACTTACTATTTTCATACATAAAATTAGCGTAAGTGTCCTTCTTGGATTTGAAAATCATAACTTTTGTTTTGTCAGTGTTAACAGGCATACCCATGGTAGAGTAGAAATCCTTAAGAAGTCTAAGTTGCTTATCAAGATCAGATGGGCACCTTGCAAGAAGAACAATATCGTCAGCATAGAGAAGAAGGATGATGACTATCCCAGCTAAGATCGTACCAGCACATCCTGCTTCCTCTAAACAACCTTCCTCTAAATATATATTTAACTATATATTTTATATTTTTAGCTGGAATTGGTAATTTTTCATTTTTGGAATACAATTTTCAACTATTTTATATTTAATTATATTTAACTATATATTTTATATTTTTTTCCGGAATTCGGTAATTTTTCCTTTCTGGAATACGTTCTTTAACTATTTAAATATATTTTGTTTTTAACTATTTAATAAATTTATATTTTACATTTTATATTTAACTACCTTTAAATTATTTAACTATAATTGTATTTTATTTTTAGTTATTTAACTATTTATATTTAACTAATTGTTTTGATGTTTTTTTGTCATGATTATTAATTTCAAATGGGCCCATATTTTAATTTATATTTTTCACTAATATCAATATTTACACTGCATTTTTTTTTAACAAGATCGGATGCTACATTATATTCCAAAAAGAGGGAGGAAATATTTCCTTGTTACATGCTAGTGTTACTGAGGAGAGACAGAGAAGGTAGCGACCACAAAATGCTAAGCCTTATTTGTATCTACTGTGCAGGAGGTACTAAAATACAGAGTTCCAATATATTTGGACAAACTGAGATAGAATAAAAATAAACTTAAAATACATAAGCAAAGAAGTAAGGGTAGTGCAGATCAGTTGATGCTTATTGGCCACCCGGTTGATGCATCCGTGTTATCCTTTGTACCAGAATTTCTCACATTATTGGAGCTGAGCATTTCTCAAGGATGTATTTTAGAATTTGAATGGATTCTTCCACATGAAAGCAGCAATTGGAGAAGTCATTGAACTATTGTTGGAGTGACGATGCCCTGTGCTAAAGAAGATTCATGTATACTTGTTTCTTTTCAGCCAAGAGTCTTTTTTGGGCATGAATTTTCCCCATTTTGGCTTGCAAATCTGCGTAGTGAAAAAATTCTGCATTGTGCGCCATGATGCAATGGAAAGGGAGAGTGTTCGAAGGATATGAGAATGGTGTGTGTGTAGGGAAGGGAAGGAGAGTGAGGTTTAAAGGAAATGGAGGAGGGGAGGGGAGGGGAAAATGGAGATGAGGGGATAGTAGCGCGAAGAGTTGGCCAGCAGGAAAGGAGGGACCAGTGGGAGGGAGATAGCGCAGCACAGGGGATGGTCATTGCGGAAGGAGATGAGATAGTGAGGAGTGGGAAGGGAAATAAATAGCGTGGTGGAAGAGGGAGGATGAAGAGTAGTTGAGAGACCGAGAAGATAAGGTCACGGTTTTGATGTTGTAGGAGATACGGGAGGTTCTAAGAAATTCATATTTCCCTATGTAGTAGATCCAACAAAGTAGATTTTCATGCTGAGTCAAGATCATGGCAGGGGAATAAGATAGGCCATTATTGTTGTGTATTTGACAAGTTGTTCTTACACAAGCTTTGTTTGCTAGATTGTCAGCAAGCTTGTTATTTGTTCTGAGAATATGATGAAAGGATATGTCTTTCATAATTTTGGACATGTTTCTACATATACTTAATATTTTTTGGAGATCAATGTTGAGGATGTGCTGGTCTTTAATCATCATGCTAATGATGATAGAAGAGTCACCGGAGGAGGCCTTGAATAAGGTTGTAAGCTTCGGCTTTATTGTTGGAGACGGTGTTGAGCCCCCATTCAAAGGACAGCAGGGTGATGCCATTTTCATTTCTTATAAAACCTCCTACTCCTACGATGCCCAGATTCGATTTTGATGATCCATAAAAGAAGAGAGTTGACCTGGAGCCACTATAGAGCCATTTAATGAATTATTTTCCTTTTAATCAAATATTCTAGCTTTCAGTTGGATGAGGTTGAGTGTCTGGGGGCTTGAAGTAACCAGAACTATCCAACAGCTTGCCCAAAAAATTCCTTTCTTCCACTTGAAGATCACTAACATTGATGTTGTTTGTGCTTTTGGAGACAATTGTTTCAAGGGTTAGGCTCCAAGTCTTATTGCAAAATTTCCTGAGAGGAGGGTTTTTATTGTTGAAAATGTTCTTATTTTTGGCAAGCCATATGTTCCATATAAGCACATAGGGGATGGTTTCCCAGACTTTTTTGGCCAAGTTTTGTTTCTTTTTCTTCCATGGATAATTTTTCCTCCAAGTTTTAATCAAATCAGAAGTAGTGATGATGGAGTCTAGATGAATCTGGGAGAATGGTGTGAGATCTTCCCACCATTGAGCTGCAAATGGACACTTAAAAAAAATGTGAAGCACTGTCTCTTCTGCACATTGACATTTGGAGCATCTGGATGGGCCATTAACACCCCTTTTTTTTAATTTTCAGAGGTTAAGACCTTGTCTTTGAGGAGGGTCTAGATAAAGATTTTAATCATTGGAATGGCTTCTGACTTCCAAACAAGCTTCCATATTGGACATTGAGGAAAGGGAAAGTGCTCTTTGTTGAGTTGGTAGTAAGCAGCTTTGATGGTGTATGTAGTACCTGAAGGATCCCAATGAAAGTTGTCCATATTGTCTTTCTGCAAGAGTGCAGCACCGTGGAGCAAGACTTGGAGGTTTGAGAAATTTTCTTCCAAAAGAGGAGGGACAGGAGGGAAGTTCCATATGATCCACTTTTTAGTCTACTCATCCCACTTTGAGATTTGATCTAAACAATTTAAGTCGATATTATGTAGGTGAGAGAGGATTCGATGAGTGCCCGGCCTTTCCAAGAGAGGAGTTTGTCCCATGATCCTATCATTCTCGATGTTAATATTGCTCCCCCGTTGGGGAAATTTGGAGAGGTTTCGACTTAAGAAATGGATAGCCTTCTTGTATAGGACCCAGATTCTGGAGCAGGGTCTATTTGGAATGTCATGATCAAAGAGCTGTTTTCTGGGGGAGTTAAGATATTTAGATTCAAGGACTCTTTTCCACCATATTTATTGTCCACTAATCAATATCCACACAATATTTCCCCCAAAGGCGTTATTCAGGAGCTTAGGAATATGAATTCCGAGCACTCCATTTTCATAATTTTGTGTGACTTGTCTCCACTTAACAAGATTGTATTTTTCCTTCTCATTTTTTCCACCCTGCCAAAGAAAATGCCTTAGAATTTCTTCAAATTTGTGATGAATGCTAGTAGGAGCATAAAGAAAATTGAAAAGATACAAAGGAAGATATGAGAGGGCAGATTTGAGTAGAATGATTCACCCATCCAAGTGTTTGTTTATTGTAATGTTCCAGACTTCAGACTCTAAAGGCCCAACACTTACTGACATACCTAGATAGTTGAAGTGATCCCAGTTAAATTTGTAAGAAACTCCAAAAATTTGTGCTATGTTGTGAATGGTTTGATTTGTTGCATTCCAATTGTAAATGCTACTTTTTTGATAATTTATCATCCCTCTAAAGTAAAGCATGAATTTTTCAAGGAGATATTTAAATCTATGAGCAATTATATAGGTTGCACTTCCCATCAAGAGAGTGTCATATGCAATTGTGAATGATTCATATTCTTGACACCATTGCCAAATTTAATTCCAGTGATGAGGCCAAATCTTCGCATCTGATCCAAGGCCCTATTGAAGGATTTATCCATGAGGATGAAGAGGAAGGGAGAGATGGTACAGCCCTACCTAAGACCACGGGAGGACTAAAAGAAGGTTGTTGGCCTGCCATTTATGAGGGGGGAAATCCAAGGGCTAGATATGCCAGTTTTGATGAGGGAGATGAAATCATTGTCGAAGCCCATTTGCTGAAGGAAGGAGAAGAGGAAGGAATGTCTAACCCTATCAAAGGCATTGGCTAGATCGAGCTTGAGAATGAAGCCTTTCTCTTTTTGCATCATACTCGAATGAATAGCTTCTTGAATGAGGAGGATGGAGTCCGATATTTGCCTTTGGGAGATGAAGCCTTCTTTATTTTCCAAGATGAGATTGGGGAGGTGTTATGCAGATAAATCCCTCTTACGGACAAGAGAGATCTCCCTATTATCCTACGGATAGCTAGAAACAAACATCCATTTGTAAATCATTTTCTCTAGATCATTTACAATTCAAAATTATTATAAACAAAGAAAGAGGACATGCTCCTACCTTAAAATTCGATGTTCAGTGTAGCCTTTTATCCAGTCGCTCCAAAATTCTTCTTAAGTAATGAGAACCTGCAATCAAAGACAGACAAAAGAATTAAAAGCACCTGCAACATATAATAATTGAGAATAGCTAATCTAACTCAGTGATCAAGGAATCCAAGTATTGAATTATTCAAATAGACACAAGAACAACTCAATGAGAAAATGAGATCCATATGTATTATCTTGTATGAAAAGAGTAACTTTACAACATGTCGCCTTGATGTTGTACAAGATCCTCCCGAGGTCCTGAAAAATCGTTCCTCCTTCATATTGACAAGCCTTCCTCTTTCTGAACTAGCATGAAGCTATGGACATGAGTGTGTGATCATTCTCATATCAATAATGACTAGTATAGAGAGTATGCTCTCTTATGAATTTCTTCAGCAATTACCATATACAAGGTACCATCTACCAGCTCTCAGTCTACCCTTGAGACTGAAACATAAGCTCAATTTATAAATAAATGGAGGTAGTTTCAGTTCCATGAAGAGGGGGATGGATTCCTCTCATGAAGGGATATGAGCTCCATAGACCAAGGGATAAGCTCTATGAGTGCAGGGATAGAGCTCCATGAGTGCAGGGATAAAGCTCGAACTGATCGCACCTCTAGAAGCTTCCAGTTGGGAGAATATTCGACCAGTTGGGCTTCTAGAACTTAATTTTTCCTTTATTTGACTTTTTACGGGGGTCCGCCGGTTTTATAAGCAAAACATACAGGATCTGCCGCAGGCTATAGAATAAATATATGTGGATCTGCAGGAAAGATCTAGGAAAAGTGAGGAGTTATACTTTTAAGGGTTTTAATGAGCTTTTCTCCAATTCCAAGACTTGGTTTAGGAACATTAGGGTTTTTTACTTCTAAGGGAGCACAATATAAGTGATGATGAACCTATATAGACATTCAAATGTCATGGTGACAAAATAACGTGTAATAGATTGCCCCCTAAAGTGCGAAGTCTGAGGTAGTTCTGAAGAGTGAAGTGCTTTATCATTCCCAGGATTGGATTGCGGACACATCGGTTGAAAACCTGTAAAAACACTCAATGCAAGCATGTATATATATATATATATATATATATATATATATATATATATATATATCATCACTGAGGTAGGAATTCCCATACTCAAATCAAAACTAACTAAATTTTCTATTAAAGAAATGACTTTAAAATTACATCAATAGTAGACACAGTATGGATGCAGCCATCTGTCATAAGTAGTCTATTGTATCATGAATAATAAAACTCCTCATAGCCTGGATGGTGGAAACTAGATCCAGGGTCTTGATTTCTGCTTCCCGAACTAGTATGATTATATCCATGTGATTGATTGTGTCAAAGTCGAACATGGTAGAAACCACTTGATTACCAATCAATGATGTGAATTGTTAACAAGTGTGAGAGAAACCACCAATAATGACAATGGCTCTCAAAGTACTTAGTACAATCCATGAAGTGTGAATGAATGATTTGCAGTCGAACACTTCACGGAATCATTCGATCGAAGTTCAATGATGCAACCTATCGTCGAAGGCGAGAAACCTACCATTAAGGCATGCAGATCCCAAGGTACCAATAGGATTCTAGATCAAATTTCTAGATGATGATTTGTCGCCAATAAAAAGAGACCCGTTGTAGGAAAGCCCACGACACGAAACCATTAGATCAATTTTTGAAGAAATTTTTGCAAGGAATGACTCAGGGATTCTCAACGCGAATGGAGACAAATGTTTGCAATGAATGGTTTATTTGAACTGTCTCTTGAACACATAACGACACTACAAATGGCTTGGTGACAATTGACCTAAAGCTAATACCCAAAAACTGGATGAAGACTTTCAATGTTGTTTTATTAACTCTTAGACAAAGGATTTCCCAACCAAGGTACAAGTGTGACAAAGAGTGTCGTGTTCAAGAGTGGTATACTACTTTTCAAACAAGGGTGACAACTGGATTCTTTTTCTCTAGTTTTCCCCCACCATTACTAGCAAGTACCTATTTATTTTTGACAAGCTTGAGGAGGATAAAATGTGCTTGTTGTGTAAGCTCGTCCTTCGGATGAGTCCAACTTAGTATTAAAATCGAACACTAAGAAGGAGTGGTTCATTCCTATTTGTAATTGATAGGTCCTTTGCTATTAAATTTTAACTAGTCCAGTATAGGAGAAACTCAGTGTTTTTCTGTTTTAGGGAGTTAGAATAAAATCATAAGTAAACTTCGTGGTTGTACTTTTTCATAAATTTAGTCTCTCAAGCCAGAACAAGGATAAAATAATAGAGGATAGAACTCTATTGACCATGATTAGTCAACGTATACCTTATTCGTAAATATTCCACTCCAGTCTGGAAAAGGGGTAAACTTATACTTGAAGGGACGACTATTTATTTCCTTTAACGAGTTCAAATAGTCAAGTACTCGGAAATATTTCCATGTTTATAGAGTCTGAAAATGAATTAAGAGATAACTCCAGGGTTTCGTTTTTTCATATTATTATAGAGACAAAAAAAGTGATAAAAGTATACTCAATATGGTTGACATTCAATTTAATTTACGAGCATGAAAAGAAGGAAAGAACTCGGCATTTTCACTTGTTTTACGAGAGTGAAAATATAGCTAAATAATCTCGGGATTTTCACGAGTTTAACGAATCTTGAAAATAATAACCAAAATGGACTCGAGATAGGTTTCATTTTTATACAAGTTTGAAACAGAAAGAAAATTGTTCTTGAAAGTGGTTTCATTTTTACACAAGCTTGAAACAAAGGAAACTGTGCTTGAAATAAGTTCCAATGCCCCCTAAGCGTAACTTGCTAGAGCACATGCCCCCCAAGCTTCATTTCATTCACCTAAGTGGACTACTGGTTCATAGATGGATGGAATGAAGGTTCACTTGTGAGATCAGATGAAAGACTCGACGTGACACATACGAGATCTAATCAAAGGCTCGACTCAATTAGGAGAGGATATGTTTAATTTTTTATCCTCATGGTGACTTTGTCATGGCTTCCAACTGGAAGAAACACATGTCAAGGGAAACTCCTCGATCATGGCTTCCAAAAGGTCTTCATCAGAAGGAAGAACAGTTCTCTGGAAGTAACATATGTCAAGGGACTTAATAGGGATAAGAAAATTACGTTCAAATAATCCCATAGGGTTTTCCATGTCAATTATCAAATCTAAGTCAAAGGAAGTCGAGAAAACAGTGAGAGGCTTGGTTGCATCGGTAACTGAAAACATGGGACTGGTTACCACATAATTAACCCGTAGCGGGGTAGATACCACTTTTGTATAAGTAAAATTCAGGGATGCCAGATTATTGGTAGTCGAATCAGGACTAACGAATGAAAGTTGGTCAACAGTCACAATGTTTCAATTGTGAGGGAAAGACATCACGCAAAAGAGTGTCGATACGACAGCTTTCATTGCATAGATATAGTCTCGCCCAAGGAGCAAATTGAAATCCAAGGGGCCTCGGACTACCATAAGATCAATACAGATAGTTTTACCTTCCAAGGTAATAGGAAACTTTGGAAGGATCCCTAAAGGTTCACTAATGGTTCTGTTAAAATCTGACAGATTCTGTGTAACAGGCACAAGCTAAGGGGAACCCAAAGCTTGCCAAGCAGTTGAGGATAAAATACTAACAGAAGCAACTTCATATACATTTTTGCGACACACATTCTTAACGCAAGCCTTCACAATTATTTGGAAAGGGATGGAGGAAGCAAGACGAGGTTTTTTCAGTCTATTCCAATCAAAGGAAAATACCTCAGTACTTGGAGGGGGTTCTGTAGGAACAAGTGAAATGCCCCCATGCGTAGAAGAACCTAATGTAACAAGAAGAACCTCAGTGGTATGAATTTCACTGTCTATAGGGTGAGTGGGATCGATTGGATATGAAATCAAGTCGACCACTTGATCAACTAATGGATCATCAACCTGAGTGATATGAGTTTCACTCTCCAATGGAAGAGTGGGATTGACTGTACTTGGAATTAGATCAATCACTTTTTCAAATGATGGTAGGTTGGGAGAAATTTTATGGTAACCAGTTGGAAGTTTTTGCTATGGAACAGTAAGGTTTTCCAACAATTTTGAGGCTTCATCCATGTCAGGGAAAATGTGAGTTTAATGACTCCCTTCGCATAACCTACAAGGAAACCTAACTTTACCCTTTTTCCCAGAAACCTGAAAATCACTAGTTGATAGATCGATAGTAAGTTGATAAGATTCTTCTGACCATAATTCCAATACCTTAGGAATACCATGACAATCGATAAGGAAGTGGTCACCCTTACAAAGATTGCAAGTGAATTTTGGTTTATGATGCATGGTGGAGGTTTCCTCAAGACTACTAACACTTACAGCCATGGTTGGTTGGTTTACTTCTTTCTTATCTTGTTGCTTCTTCTTCTTCCTTTTCTTCTTCTTCTTAGCCACCTGGTTACTACCGTCAAGGCTTTTACCAAGCGAAGAAGAAGAGAGGGAGGAATACATGTTGGACAAAGAAGGTAAAGGGTCAACATGACGTTGGTGATGATGAGATGGTGAACTCTGTTAAGGTGAAGCCTCCAGTTCGGGTGGAACAATTTGATTATTCGAGGCCAACGAAATTGAAAATAACCATACTAATAAACCTATTGTAAATCTAGGTAATGAAAATGTAGCCATATAAGGAGGACCAACATTTCCAAATAAAGGAAAAGTACTAGGATTCTTGTCAAGAGGGGTCCCTCGGTTGGTAAATTCTAGAACTACTACCATTATATTCAACTTCAGTGAATTTTATTAAAAATTAAAATTCACAATCCACACCTAAGGTCTCTAAAAAGATAAAACAAACAAATGAACACATGCTATCAAATCTAGGATTCAAACCACACACAAACAGTATGTTTCCACAATAAAACCACTAGTTGGTGATGAAATCCAACGTCACAGAAATTAATGTAGAAAACTAGCGGTTGGAATAGTTACCTTGAAAACCTGCGTAATGAAACAGTATAGTGTAAGTAACTTCACTATGCCATCTCGAAGTGAAGAATACCCTCCGGAAAGTCGAAGTGAGTCTAGTCAATGTCTGCTCCAGGTAGGGAAATGTTTTTGCAAAAACAAAAGCAAAAAGATGCAAAATTGTTAAGAGACTAAGACACACCTCGAAGTAATGACCAAAGGAAATCAAATTTATAATTTCTGAAAAAAGTAACTCAAAACACCCAATTAAATTCACAGATACTGACGCAAAAGTTGCTGAAGATAAGATTTTGATAGTCAAGATAAATTGGGGAAAACACAAAGAATCTAGTAATCTGGCTCCCAAAAAGAGAATTTTAGCTTTTTCTTGCAGTAAGACAGAAGTAACCGTGTGTTCTAATGCAGAGAACGGAGTGGTACCGCACTATTCAAAACTAAAATTTCCAAGGCTACCGCACTATATTCAAATAAAAAAAATAGCTGAGGCCAAGTAAGATACTAGAAAAAATAAAAATTCAGAGTTTCTTTTCAGGGATTCTGATAAGTTATCTACCCAAACTAATTTTTAGACTAATCAAAATCATAAGACTCTTAAAATTCAAACTGAAAAATAAAAAGGATTTGAATAGTTCCATTGTTACGTGTCAAGCGTCAATACCTCCTCATCAGCTCAGAGGAAAAGAAAAATATGGAAGGAATACAAAGACCTAAATTAAACCTATTTCCGCCAAGGTAACGCCTCTCTATAACAACACAAGAGCGTTATAACGCATCTGATCAGTGAATGTGCCGCATTAGTGGCTAGGGAAACGCTCTGTTTACACTAGAGGGAAGCGTTACCCATGTTTTAAGTTTGAAAAGGGAAAACCCCATGGAGAATGATTTGAATCTCCGAATTTCCCTCACAAGAGAGTCAGTTCACAAAGGAAACTGCAAAGCACCAATTCATTATTGGTCACTGCCATAAAAGACTGAACTCCCAAGGAGGCAAAAGCATAGAGATTAAAGAAACATCTTAGTTTTTTCTATTCCAAACTAGTGGAAAGAGAAAGGCAACAATGGCTTTCTCCCTCTCCTATAAAAAGGAGCTGAAGGCTCTTAGTTGAAGGTCGAAGGATTGCTAATGTTCTGAATACTTGTGAAGTAGAGAATAGTGTTATAGTGTGAAGGCCAAGAGTCAAAGAGGTTCCTAGAGAGCTTGTTGACTAAGACTTCACTACTTGAGAGAAAGAGATATTGGAAGGCTGAGGAGGGCTTGGTACAACCGACGGTTGTAATCCTCCTTCTTTCAAAATCAATAGAACTGTATTTGTTTTGTCCATTCGATGCTTAATATTGTCATTATTGTTTGAATATTTACATAGTATGATATGAATGGCTCAGATGGGTATAATTTAGATGTTCATTATATATTGGCTTAATTGATAGCATATATGTTGTGTTAGAAATTACACGAGTGCTTTGATTGATTGCAGGATTAAGATTTTGAGCCGGTGAAGAAGGACTCTTGTTTCGCTACCTAGTGCTCTCCAAGGGACTCCAAGATCGTCAAAGAGGTAATTCTCTATCGCATTCCATCAAGTTATTTTAAGTTAATATGAACATGTATATGCCATCTTTGTGAATTGTACAGCTAATCATACTGTCTGCCTCGGGCACCGGAAAGTCCTGAGAGGGATATATGATAACCAACAACCCAAGAATTTTACCCTATAGCAGAATTGGCGACTCCGCTAGGGAATTTCTCCATAGTTTTCGGACTATTCCTTTCCTCCTTTCTTCTCTCCTCTATTCACAGATCCTTCCGACCAGTACTTATGCCCAGTAGACATTTCAAAAGCTCGCAGAGTTCAATCCTGTTTTTGTTTGACCATCTGAAGAATTTTTCCCTGTCTAACGCTACCCCTGTAGGTTTTCCAGTGCATTAGAATGCTGACTCTGCTAAAATACGGTGTGTTAGTCTCTGGATTAACGTTGTCTTTACTCAGAGACAGTGCATTACTCAGCCAAAACTTGTTGTTCACTGTTGTGATTGTGTTTTAGCTGCAAAATTTTTTAGCCATTAGTATATCTCCTTGACTGAATCCCTGTGCTTGTTTACTAAGCTGGCATTTTTGTTTGTTTGCTCTTGTTTGAAAAGTTAGTGTCAAAAGCATTTACTTTTTATAGAAGAATTTTTTTTTTTTTTAGTTTTTTCTGCATCTAGCTGAGTTAATTCTGAAATTTTCAGTTCATAGACTGTTAAGAAGAGGTAGATCGAAGTCTGAATCTTTAAAGTCGAACTGTGTTATTTGAATGTTAGTGCATGGATGTTGAAAAGAAACCTCTCCTTGTAGAAATACTCTTCATCGAATTAAACATTTAGAGCATGTTTTGCATGGTTTCTTGAGTCAGAGTCTCATTACATTTCATATGTCCACTCCCCCTCCGCAAGACTAATAATCAAGTACACTAAGAATCAAGTGATAATAAAATCAATCACATTACTCTTTTTTGAGCTCACACAAACAGTAGTTCAGGCTAGGATCTTGGGTTAGGAACAGTGAGAAAATCACCCAATATCTCAAAACTTGAAACTAGAGTCATTAACGAGCGAAATCCTACTGCACTCATATTATCGGGACCGTTCCTTTACCGGAGCTCAGCGCGAGACAACACTTGGGTGCACAAGAAGGTAGCCCGCCTTCGACTGCATCCTATGGGTGTGTTATATATTGGGGTTCCCTTCGGGGATGTCGAAACTAGATCGGGGATCTAGGTATTCTGCCCATATAGCACACTATCCTTGACCGTGGACCCCCCTGATGATGTTTGTGATTTGAGGTATCTTTAGTGGCCATACTTTTTAGGGACTTACACAAGGTGATTGGGATGGGCTGTCCTGGTACCTGAAACAGACGGACCCACTCTGTCTTCGGTCTTTAGGAGGGTACTTGTCTTCACGAGAGTGCTTACACCTATCGTCTGAGGTTTGAGAAAATCTCTAAAGTGACCGTAACTGTACTTTCGACCAACCCTCTCAGTATACTATTGTGATACTGGATTTCATCACTAGCAAATGGTAGTACTCAGACAGGGCACCCTATTCTGGCTGCTTGCTGATTGATTTTAGAGAGTCCTTTTTTCTTTTTTAGGTGTGTGGTTACTGTCATTGAGACTTCATAATACATCACAATTTATTAAAATTTGTTAAAATTAAATAGGTCACCATGGCGTCCTCCGACCCACGCCATCTGTCCCGACGACAGCAAGGTCTACCTCCTCTAACTATTGAGGAAGAACTAAACATTGCTGAACCCGTGCCTTCTACATAAGAGCAGTCTCCTCTGATTAATCTTGATTTTCACATAGCCTCATATCATCCAGAATTTTCGGAGGACCTTTTCACTGAAGGGATTGTACCTCATTACAATCCTCCACTCACTGATCTGTCGGGGCCTGTGATAATTCAGATTCCACCACGCCAAGATATGTCTTCGGCCGCACAAACATCCATTTCACCACCAGCATCCACAGGGCCGATGCCAATGGCAACCATCCCAGGTTCGCCACCATCCTCCCCTCCGGTGGTCAGTTCTATGCCATCACTGGGTAACCCCAGTAGTCAACATATACCTACTCCCAACCCTACGGTCATCACAACTGTCAGTAGCTTACCGAATCCTTCGGCATCTACTTCTACCGTGACCACGTTGGGACCCACGGTAGCTCCTTCCACGAGTATGACTACTTCGGTGCCTTTCAGCAACCCTTTCGATTGGAACCCTTTGCTGAGTTCAAAACCCTTGGCCACTATACCAGGGGGCAGTGTTTCCAGCACGCAGGTAGCAGGGAACATTTCACTTCCCCTGCAATCCTTAGGACAAATGGGACAACCTATTGTCAATACTTTTCCCTTAAGTGGTGCAAATATAGGTGTAGGGTCTATGTCGTTGCCAAACTATGCAAGTAGTAGCATGCCTCCAGGTAACTCTATTGCATCCATTTGGACTAACCAACCCCAACCTCCATCTGGAATGGGAGGGCACTTTTATACTGGGGGAAACCAACCGGTTGCCCCGCAATACAATATGCCCTATGGACAGCAACAGTATGTCCCTACTCCTCCACCTATAGGAAGTTTTTATCAAAGTCCCACTTATCCTCCTGGTAACACGTTGATGGGTGGACCCTATGGTCTAAGTAGTCAGCCCATACTGCCTTGGTTAGATTTGGGGGAAAATCCACAATTGCCATTTTTGGCAGCTTTGGACATTCCCGATATCCATAAACTGACTAACGACCCCATCAATCACAACCCGCTTTGGCCTCCAGTACTGCATAAGATTCCTTCTGACATCCCGAAGCTCGACGGGAAACAAGGGGATGACCCAGCCGCACACATCACTACCTTTCATCTATGGTCTATATCCAATTCCATGGTGGATGATAGTGTCTGGCTTTGACTATTTCCCCGCACCCTTACAGGCAATGCCGCCAAGTGGTAAATTGAATTACCACGCGCCGCCATCAATACTTTTGGTGCTTTAGCGATGGATTTCCTAAAGAACTTCCAATTACCAATCAGATTTGAAACCGGAACATAATTGTTAACCTTGCTGCGCCAAGACACCGCCACCCACATCTCCGATCATATTCATGAATGGAGACGTAGGAGGAGGCTAGTCAAAGCGCCAATCCCGGATCATCTCTTAGCCAATTGGTTTTGAAAGTCTCTTTTATCCCACATCTCTAAAGACATTAGCCTTTCTGGTGCGGTTACAGAAGATCAATGTATTCACCATGCCCAACATTTGGATTTAATCTATTCACAATCTGGCACGCTATACGATCTACTCCCCCATGCCCCTGGTAACCCAAATCCTCTGGCCACTCAGAAAACCAGAGCAAATGCTGACGATCTCGTTGGCACAATCTCCGGTGTGGCCACAAAGTAGTCTCGGAGGCAAACCTCCCAGCCATCTTCGGCTGCCACCGCCCCTCACCAAACGACTACTCTTCCTACCGCTGAGGTGAATTATGTGCAAAACTCACAAAAACCTAGCGGGAAAAATAAGAAGAACAAGAAAAAGATGTCTTCTTCGGAAGAGCAGTCGGATAATCTGAATAACCCTAATCAGAAAAACGCTGCCAAAAATGACAAAGGGAAGGATAAACCCATGAAATTTCCTTGCAAGATCTGTGCGGAGGACCACTTGAAATACAAATTTCCTCGGCTGTAGGAATGCACCGATTTTATTGCCAACAAGGATTCTAGGCGAACACCTGCTGTTCTTCATAATCCTTTCCCAAATCAACAACAGCAACATCAACACATGGTTGAAAATCCACCACAACCCCATCAATGGGGCAATGGTGGTTCACATCCTTCCGGTGAAGGACCATGTGCCATTTATGGCATTGAGAGTGTTGAACTTCAAACTCGAGCCAAGCTTTATGGAAATCCTACCATAGATGCTCACGAACCTGGAACTAGTTCAAATCCACCCAACGATTTGTATATCGAACGGCCTACTGGTGAACCCATGATTCGTACCCCCAAAGGGACACTTCGACGCACGACTCATAACACCTCTCCACGTGCAGCCCAAAACTACAACATTGTAGAAGATTTGGTGCAGGCACCGCCAACCATGTCTGCTCTCGAAGTATTACAAACCTGTCCAGCACAAAGGAAAGCCTTGCTTTCGGCCATTGGTGGAATAGACCCCCAGGATTCCATGCTAGCTATCTTTGATATGGAAAAGGCTAAACCTCGCCTCTCACACCAACTCGCATTCCAAGTGCAGGTTGTGTCGAAAGGGAGACCAATCCATCGCACTGTCATAGACGAAGGTGCTTCGACCTGCGTTATGTCACAAGCTTGCTGGCTCAATTTAGGTTCTCCTACCCTCACCCCGCCATCGAATTCCCTCAAAGATTTCGATGGCCACACGTTCCTCCCAAAAGGATACCTTGCTAGCTTTCCCATCACTCTGAGTGGGAAAACGGTAAACGTGGACGTTGAAGTAGTAGAGCACCATCTAGACTATAATCTATTGCTTGGTCACAGTTGGTCTTATGCCATGACTGCCATTGTGTCTTCAGTCTTCCGACTCATCCTATTTCCATTGGATGGAAAAATATTCACAGTGGATCAGCTATCCTTCTGCACCCCTGATTATGCCACATTACCAAGTAGCACTGTACCCCTAATAGGAGGCTTCCCTGGCTCTTACGTCAGTATCGGTACCGGTCTTCTGAAGGCATCTTCCCTACTGGGTTGTTTTCCTCTCTCGCCGCCACAGATCCCAAACACGGTTGCAATGATATCCACCACTTTGGATGGCTCTATCGACCCATGGATCATTCTGGCACCTTCAGACATTGATTCCTACGGAGATCAGATGCCGCTCTCACCGGCCGAGTTGGCTTACCAAGCCATCCAAACTGCATCTGAACCCTCCACTGCTATGGTTTCGACCAATGGTACAAACCTCCCACCCATCACAGTTCTCTCTAAGGATATCCTCAATGAAGTCTTGCCTACAAACAAAGCTATTCGAGAGATCATGTCTCTAGAAGAACGACCTTGGGGAGAGTTTCACCATCGCGCTTTGATGATTGAATCGGAGGCGATAAAAACTGAAATCCCATATTTTGACCAACCTGAGATGGTTCCCTCCGCTTACATGACTGTTCAAACTATTGATTCAGAAGGGAACATGGGTAATATTTCTAAGACAATGCTCATTGATATCTCAGTCAAAACAGGTATCGTGGAAAACATTCAGATTGGATCCGATTGCAATCCTGAGGAAATTGCACGCTTCACATCCCTTTTCAAGGAATTCCACAATGTGTTTGCTTGGTCTCACAAGAAAATTCCCGACATAGATAATTCTATTGACGAGAAAGAGATCAAGAAATTCCGAGCATTCTTTTTATGGTATTTTTATTGCTCGTTAATCCAGAAAACCTCGAGTCCTCTTCTTCGAGCTCGTTAAACTTACACGAAGAAGAATCGAGCATTATTTTTACAGTATTTTTCTTGCTCGTTAATCTGAAAAACCTAGAGTTTTCTTCTTCAGACTCGTTAAAACTATGAAGAAGCACTGAGCTTTATTTTTAGGAATCTTTTTCTCGCTCATAAAACTGAAAAAACCCCGAGTTGACTTTGTCGGGCTCGCTAAACTACCACGACAGAAAGTAAGGAGCCATTCTTTTCTCTTTTTCAAAGCTCTTTAAACTGAAAAAGTAACCGAGTTTTCTCCGTGTGACTCGTTAAAATTTCACGGAGGGCACCGAGTTTTTCTTTGTTGGACTCGTTAAAATTTCACAAAGAGTATTGAGTTTACTCCGTCTCCTTGTACTCATAACAAAATGAGGTGGACGTCCATCGAACATAGATTTATCACTTTTCCGGCTTCAATGGACTAACTCACGAAAAATGAACTATTTTCGAGCTTACTATTATCCCTTTGCCGTGCCCGGTTATCAAGACATGACAAAGGTACCCCAATGGATTTGTCTTTTATGATATTTTTCAGACTCTCTAAATATGAAAAATTCACCGAGTTTGATCGTCTGGACTCATTAAACCTAATCAAATGGGGCGTGGAGTTGTCTTTTATGATATTTTTCAGAATCTCTAAACATGAAAAATTCACTGAGTTTACTCGTCTGGACTCGTTAAACCTAATCAGACGAGGCATGGAGTTGTCTTTTATGATATTTTTCAGACTCTCTAAATATGAAAAATTCACCAAGTTTTCTCGTCTGGACTCGTTAAACCTAATCAGACGGAGCGTGGAGTTGTCTTTTATGATATTTTTCAGACTCTCTAAACATGAAAAATTCACCGAGTTTACTCGTCTGGACTCGTTAAACCTAACCAGACGGGGCACAGAGTTGTATTTTCTGACATTTTTCAGACTCTCTAAATATGAAAAATTCACCGAGTTTACTCTTCTGGACTCGTTAAACTTAATCAGACGGGGAAAAATTTGGACAAAATGGATACTACCTCTGTTACATTTCAGAAAAGGTCGATTTGGCAGCAAAATTCTTCAACATGGCACTTCCGAGAAAACTCTTTCGCAGTTAGCTGAACCCTACCATATATGAGTATTAGCCTTCATTTCCCAGTGTCTCTGAACTGGTAAAATCCTAACACACTCTTTGGTGTTCATCAAGCTTCAACGGCCTAGTACCCTGCTAGAGTGCCTTCTATTGTTCAAGCAGATCTCGCTATCTACTGCTCCTATTATCAACCAAACCGCTCATTATGCCAGAAATTATTTTTCGTCTGACATCCCCATTTCCTCTTCATTATCTCGAATCATAAACAACATCAGTTGGTTTCCGTTTCATGTTGACTGATGTAGGACGCCTCAGTGCCTACCTTTCAACAGATCTCTTCATATCGACTTCAAAATCTTATCTAGGAAGTTGATCCAGAAACCCATCAGTACCCGGATACTTGCAGACATCAGTGGCAGGTAGTCTTGTGTTTGATCAGGGGTCTTCATCATTGGCTCCTAGTCGAATGATTCTACGAGTGTTCGACTTCAACTCATTTTTCACACTCGCTAGATTGTACTGTGCATCTTAGGGACCATCATCATTATCGGTGGCCGCCTTCGCGTCTGTTAACAGTTTTCATTATCGACTGGTAATCAGATGATTTCTCACATGTTCGATGACAACTCCTTCATTCACATGTTGAGGAATATGCAGTTTAAGTGAATCGGCGGTCAAGACCTTGGGGAAAAGGCTACATCATTAAAGTTGTGTTTCCTTCCCCAAGTTGCGATATTGTTTATGGAGACAGCTTCTTCAGCCTGATCCTGTTATGATAGACACTTCCACATTGTGCTTATCGGTGGACAGATTCTTCATATCTATATTCTAGAGAAATCATGTTGTTTAAGCTACTGAGCATGGGAATGCCCGACTCAAGGCAGATACTATATTTTCTGACATATGTTGTTGTTTCAGGTTTTCCTCAGTCTTTCAATCTCTTTATCTCTACACAAATTATAAAGTATTTCAGCCATCGTCTTCATCTCTGACCTCACACTTTAGGCGGCATCTGTTACAGGTCAAAATACCTCCTCATCAGCTCAGAGGAGAAGACAAATATGGAAGGAATACAAAGAGCTAAATTAAACCTATTTCTGCCAAGGTAATGCCTTTCTATAACAAAACAAGAGTGTTATAACGCATGAGACCAGTAAATGTGCCACGTTAGTGGCTAGAGCAACGCTCTGTTTACACTAGAGGGAAGTGTTACCCATGTTTTGAGTTTGAAATGGGAAAAACGTGCGGAGAATGATTTGAATCTTTGGATTTCCCTCACAAGAGAGTGAGTTCACAAAGGAAAATGCAAAGCACCAATTCATTATTGGTCACTGCCATAAAAGACTGAACTCCCAAGGAGGAAAAAGCATAGAGATTAAAGAAACATCTTAGTTTTTTCTATTCCAAACTAGTGGAAAGAGAAAGGCAACAATGGCTTTCTCCCTCTCCTATAAAAAGGAGTTGAAGGCTCTTAGTTGAAGGTCGAAGGATTTCTAATGTTCTGAATACTTGTGAAGTAGAGAATAGTGTTATAGTGTGAAGGCCAAGAGTCAAAGAGGTTCCTAGAGAGCTTGTTGACTAAGACTTCACTACTTGAGAGAAAGAGAGATTGGAAGGCTGAGGAGGGCTTGGTACAACCGACGGTTGTAATCCTCCTTCTTTCAAAATCAATAGAACTGTATTTGTTTTGTCCATTCGATGCTTAATATTGTCATTATTGTTTGAATATTTACATAGTATGATATGAATGGCTCAAATGGGTATAATTTAGATGTTCATTATATATTGGCTTAATTAATAGAATATATGTTGTGTTAGAAATTACACGAGTGCCTTGATTGATTGCAGGATTAAGATTTGGAGCCGGTGAAGAAGGACTCTTGTTTCGCTACCTAGTGCTCTCCAAGGGACTCCAAGATCGTCAAAGAGGTAATTCTCTATCGCATTCCATCAAGTTATTTTAAGTTAATATGAACATGTATATGCCATCTTTGTGAAATGTATAGCTAATCTTACTGTCTGCCTCGGGCACTGGAAAGCCCTGAAAGGGATATACGATAACCAACAACCCAAGAATTTTACCGTATAGCATCCATTCCCAGCGGAGTCGCCATTTTGTTATGAGGATAAATCCCTCTTGCAGACAAGTGCGATCTCCCTAGTATCCTATGGATAGCTAAAAACAAACATCCATTTGTAAATCGTTTTCTCTAGATCATTTGCAATTTATAATTATTATAAACAAAGAAATATGGCATGCTCCTACCTTGAAATTTGACATTCAGTGCAGCCTTTTATCCAGTCACTCCAAAGAGGTTTCTTCAGTAATGAGAACCTGTAATCAAAGACAGACAAAAGAATTAAAAGCACCTGCAACATATAATAATTGAGAATAGTTAATATAACTCAGTGATTAGGGAATCCAAGTATTGAATTATTCAAATAGACACAAGAACAACTCAATGAGAAAAGGAGATCCATATGTATTATCTTGTATGAAAAAATTAACTTTACAACCTGTCACCTTGATGTTGTACAAGTTCCTCCCGGGGTCCTGAACAATCGTTCCTCCTTCAAATTGACAAGCCTTCCTCTCTCTGAACTAGCATGAAGTTATGGACATTAGTGTGTGATCATTATCATATCAATAATAACTAGTATAGAGAGTATGTTGCCTTAGGAATTTCTTCAGCAATTACCATATACAAGGTACCATCTACCAGCTCTCAGTTTACCCTTGAGACTAAAACATGAGCTCAATTTATAGAGAAATGGAGGTAGTTCTAGTTCCACGAAGAGGGGGATGGATTCCTTTCATGAAGGGATTTGAGCTCCATAGACCAAGGGATAAGCTCCATGAGTGGAGGGATAAAGCTCGAACTGATCGTGCCTCTAGAAGCTTATAGTTGGGAGAATATTCAACCAGCTGGGCTTCTAGAAATTTATTTTTCCTTTATTTGACTTTTTACGGGGGTCTGCAGGTTTTATAAGCAGAACCTGTGGGATTTTCCGCAGGCTATAGAAAAAATATTTGTGGATCCGCAGGAAAGAGCTAGGAAAAGTGCGGAGTTAGACTTTTAAGGGTTTAAATGAGCTTTTCTCCAATTCCAAGACTTGGTTTAGGAAAATTAGGGTTTTTGACATCTAAGGGAGCACAATATAGGTGATGATGAACCTATATAGACATTCAAATTTCATGGTGACAAAATAATGTATAACAGGAGGAGGGGCTTAAGGCGCATGGCAAGGATTTTGGTGATTATTTTGCAAGAGGAATTGCAGAGCGAGATAGGTTTGAACCTTGCAAAGGAGGAGGGGCGGTTTTCTTTGTGGATAAGTGAAAGGTAGGTAGAATTGGTAAAGCCCCCTATTTTATTCTTTCTTTGAGCCCACTGCATCATTTTGGTTAGATCCTTTTTAATTAAGTCCCCATAGGTCCTGTAGAAGCTGATGGAGAAGCCATCACGACCCAGAGCCTTGTCTGGGTGTAGGGACCATATGGAACTTTGTATTTCAACCTCCTCTATATATATTTTTAGAGTATTGTTTATCTCCTCAGTGATCAATTTTGGAAAATGACTTAAGAGGTCTAAGTAGTCTTCAGGCTCAGCTATTTCACTGAGCAAATCTTTGTAATAGGTTGTGGCAGCATCTTTTATATTTTCTTGATCTGTTTGTATTATTCCTTCATTGTCTATGATACAGGAAATGTTGTTTCTTGTTTTTTTCACTGTAGCTTGCTTGTGGAAGAAGGAGGTGTTTTTTTCACCTGCCTGAAGCCACAAGTTTCTATATTTTATCCTCCACTTCTCCTCTTCTTTCCTCCTAATTTTATATAATTTCCAATAGAGGTCTTTTTCTTGATTTGAGTTCTCTTGGTTCATCCCATGTGTATCAATTGTATTATGGATAGCCTCCAGCTTTTCTTTTATTTATGTTTTGATCTTATCAGGTTCCTTATAATGTAGTTTGGCCCAATCTTTCAAGGCCATTTTGACCTACTTTAGCTTGGTTTCCCAAATATACAAGGGAGATCCCTCTACATGTTGTAGCCAAGTATAACGCACTAATTGCCTTGCTTTAAGAATATCGCTCCACATAGGGTTGTATTTAAAGGGAAGGGGGCCAAGAGAGGGTTGTTCACCTAGGGAGAGGGTGATAGGATAGTGATCAGAGGCAGTGGAGGAGAGGATGTTGGTGGAGGCTACAGAGAAATATGAGAGGAGAGGGACATCCAAAAGGAATCTATCAATATTCTCCATGATGTTTCCCCCTCCAATCTTGTGATTACTCCATGTGTATTTGCGATTTTTTGGAGTGATATAAACCAAATCATGATCTTGGATGATGGTTTCAAGAATATCTCTAGAGGGATCCGAGTTGAAACTTCCACCCCTTTTTTCATTTGCGTGCAAGATTAAATTGTAGTCACCTGCTATGATGATATTGATGTTGTCTTCATTATCAATATCGCTTTGGCGCATTCCAACGTACCTCTTTATCTCTCGTAGTGGTTAGTGTTGAGTCCCGAATTTGCCTCTTTTCCATACACTTTTCCATATCTTTTTCACTCACCTAAACCTCCAAAATTGTCAATATCATGTGCAAAAAGGGTATCTAACATGGTTTTTAATTATGTTTTTGTGTTTTCTATTTGATTTAGATTTTTTTCATACAGCTGCGGAAACTTGCCACTTTCCGCAGCTGCTGCAACTTTCCGCAGCTATTTTGTGGAAATCTATGTTACAGGTGTCTACAAAGGAAACGAGCCACATGGGCAGGCTAGGAATGACGAGGACATGGTTCGTGTCCTATTGGTTCAAGTAAATTCATCAAAGGAAGCCGCGATCAAAGACATCCACGTGGAAGTCAACTATGGAGTTTCATGCTGGCTGGACTCTGTTTCGTGGCATATAAACATCCATACGGCTGTTTCTAAGCTTGCGGAGGTTAAATCGACATCTGTGCAGAGTTCTGGAGTTGAATTCAAGCCTCCACCTTCCGTAGATTCGTTTTCCAACATGGCCATATTCCTATATCCGT
>JAXQQM020067158.1:0-22949 GCA_034641835.2 Pinus albicaulis
CACCTTTCTGCTTCTCTGAGGCTTCAACGAGTACGTGTCCACCACTCGGACGCAGTCTCCCTCTTCGTAGGTGTTCTTCAACCTACGCTCAATATCTGTGTACTTCATACCTCTGTGGTAGATGTATGTTTTTTCTTCCAATGACATAGACTACTAGCTCCACAGGCTGAGCCAGATCTATTCTCTGATACCACTGTAATATCCCTTTTTAGGGATATCTCTAAAACACAGGCAACGCTAACTAGAGATGTATTGGGAGGGCATTTACCAGATATCTCACCTATGAAAAGAGGATGAGATCTCGAGGCTATCTGGCGCTTTCCAGGCTCTGTCTAAGAGTGTGGGGAAAAACACAACAAGTGGTATAGAAATATAATTGCAAGGGAAGAAATAATAGATTGCAGACATACCATAGTGTGTATATAAAGCATGCATAGATAATCAAGAAATAAGAGAACGCTGAGCCATTTTATTAATCTGAAAAATACAGAGGAGTACAATAGGTGATTAAGCGATAGCATCTATACTCGCATAGGGCAAGTTAAGATCTATCCTTAGGATGCTGCATGGAATGACTGCGTTGCAGATCTGTGTTCTAGCTGCTGGAAAATGGCTGTGTCGCTACCCAGTAATACCTCCCTACGGATCTGTGCTTCCTCCCAATGATCACGCCGCCTCTACCTATGATCTCCAATATTATACTCACCCGCTGATTCAAAAATCCTCAATAGAAAAAGATCCTCCACAAATACCCACTGGAGATTTCCCCAATACGGAATGTGTCCTCCACCCAAGACTGCACAGTCAATAAATGCATTGTTCCTCCACAGATGCCACGTAGTCAATATATGTGCTACTCCTCTACCAATACAGGGATTGATCTTCCTATAAAACCACTAACGAGGCTACCTCACCCGAGCAAGCACTCGAAGTCCCTTGGGGCTGAGGGTGAGATCTCCGATTAGAGACACTCAATGTGCTAAACATCACTGCAGACAAGCTAAACATCCATTTTGCTCCAAGTCACAATGACCAGATTCAAATGCATAAATTCTCCATGATCCCAGAATGAGGAAACTATCTTCTTTACATAGCGTTGGTTGCTCCCGAAACCTACGGCCGCCTCCACCCATGATACCATGGTAATACCCCCTTTGCTGCATGCCCAATTCGTCCCCCTTTATTACCACATGCATCTTATTTTAGAGTGAGTTGTAGTCCCTTTAGTCACGTTTATTCATAAACTAAATACTTAAAGAAAAATTGACCAAAATCGAATATTCCAATTAGCCATTGCTAATTGGGAATATTACATAATCATTGAAAAGAATAAAAGAGTCAAGGTCAGTGTGTATGGAGTAAAGAGGAGAATTGTCCAGTCTTTCTTGGCTACTCACCATGTATTTCATGTGGGTTTCCCTATAGAGTCTTCTAGGTTGACTAAAGACAGGGATGGTGGCATAAGTCATATCCATCTGCATTGTGCCTTGTAACTTAGCACCCCATGATCTTGAAAGGAGCATGCCATATTTGGGGTGTACATCAGCCACTACAATTTCCATCACTAAACTCTTGGCTAGTATTTGGGCTAAGTTAACACATAGATCCATTATCAGGCCAAGGAACCTCACCCTAATTGAATTAAAGGAATATAAATCTTTGTAGGGTCTAGTTACCTCTAAGCCTAATTTTTCCATTATCGCCTTGGGAATGAGGTTGTGTGATGCTCTTGAATCAAGCATGGCATTGTGCAAGATATTTTCATGAATGTTTAAACTGGTGTAGAAAGGAGGGGCTGTTCCTTCTTAAAATTTTCCTTCAATTTTTGGTCCAAAAATTAGTTCTGGGGTATCATCATTTAAGTTGACTGTGTCATGAATGTATTATAAATTTAAAGCTTTAAAAATATGACCTCTATATATAGTTTGAGTGACTATTTCTGTAAGTGAAACAAATATTTTGATCTTGGATATTTCATTCTCCAGGCTGAGGGGAATCTGGTTCTTCAACATGTTTAGTTCAGCCTTCTTAGTCACTATTTCATCAGCAACATCAGCTTGCTGACTTTTATTATTTATAGTTGTCAGAATGGTTTTTTTTAGGAGCATTAGCTGAGGTGCTAGCACTATTGGGGTTAACATTCTATTTTTCATTAGATTGAGTGTTTTTTCCTTGGTTTAAATTGGAATTTTCAGTCACTATTTTGTGATTTTCAACTATCTTTTTGGATGTATTTTCAGGGTTGTTTTTGGTAGATTTATCAGAGGCTTTGTTATTAGGAGTTTCTTTATTCTTCTTACTTTTGAGGTCATATTTTTTAGGTGATCCTATGATGGCATTTTCAGAGTATTTTTCATAATGGTCAGTTGGTGCTCTTCTGTCATCATAAGGTGTATATAGACCTTGTTTTCTTTCATAAATGAGATTATAGTCCTCATTACTTACTCCCAAAATATTCATGTTGTCATAATTTATTTTTTCATTGGTTTCTTCATCCTCATTAAAATAATTTTCTTGGAAAGGAGGTCTGATCTGCTGATCATCCTCTCTTTTTTTGTTCTAAGGTTGATTTCTCCTAAAGTTCTGATTTTGATTTTGAGATTGATTTCTATTTTGGGGAGCTGATTGGTTTTCTCTAGATTTTGTTCTCTCAATTATGCTCATTTTCTTGATCATTTCCTCCATCATTCTTTCCATTTTTTAGCTATATGTGGAGGGTGCACTATCCTCCCTAAATGATACTTTCTTTTCGTTCCTCATCCTAGCTCTTTTCTCAATCAGATTTACTTCCACAGCTAGAGCTCCCTTCTGTAAGTCTTCTAAAGTCAAGGGGTCTCTTTCTCTTAGCTGATAGGCCATTTCAGGATCAAATCCTTCAGGAAATTTGGCCAAGGCTGAGCCTTGTGTAGTGTAATGTTCCTTTTTCAGAAACATTGTCAAATGACAAGGCAAATCTATTCCAGAGATAGAGTGCACGGGAATTTACTGGATTTGTCACCTTCATAAAGAAGGGTGAGCTCCAGAGGCTACCTGGCTCACTATCAGACTCTATCTATAGAGTGATTGTCAAAGGACAATATCCACAATAGGGAAATACAACAAGATTGGGAATCTCTTAAGATAACCCCAACATTGCAGCTACAGCAATAACAAATACATCAAATGGAAAATAGCAGTGAATCATATACACATGAAATGCTAGAGAATAAAATTTCCATCATATTATGACATATCATCATAAAAATATACATCATCTTGAGGAAATGATTACTCAAGAAAGGCACAACAAGCCTCATGAAGTTGTACAAGGAAACATGAGAAATACTGCTGCATAAAGGAAGCCCTAGGCCATGACTGCACAATTATAGAGAGGAATTGTTGCATAAATAATGAAAATACAATGATATGACAATTTAGGCTCAAATAAATAAGGGGGAGCAAGATCTCAGCCATGAAAATACATACATCAATCCTTTAAGAGGATTGGCTGAAATCTATGCAGAAACACTATAATACAAAAATGTTGGAGTTGCAGTAGCTGTTGAAACTCAAGAGCTGGAAATGGATGGAGAAGGATGAAATAGCTGCTGCTGATGAAGAACCCTCCTCCAATGAAAATTCTAAGTGAAAGGATGATCCTTTCACCCAAGAATTCCCCTCCAAAATCTGTTAATCCCTCACAACAAATATGCACCAAGAAAAACGTTGTCTAAGAGAGAGACTGCACTGTCAATGATGGAATGTGGTTGGCCTGATGCCAAAGATGGTGGGATATGCTAAATAAAAACCTTTTCTTATCTCCCAAGGGATGGAACCTCCCTCCTTTGAAAGCTAGCTCCAGATGGTGTATGGAAACCTCCTCAGCAACACCTAGCAATACTGCACAATATCTGCTACAGTAACTGCGCTGATGTAGATGGATGAAGATATGTCCTAAATGCAAAAATATGGGGAATGGAGTGCAATCCTTCATGAGCTACTCAAGAAGGAGATGAAATCCTAAATAGGAATCCCTCGTGCCCGAGGGCACTGCAGCTCTGCTGAACAGCAAGAGGCAGCAACAAGTCTCCAAGACTTGGTTGTAAAAATGATCAAAGATAATCTCAATGGCTGCCTTGCTCCTCTTTTAAACAAGTGAGCCTCTCTCCATGTACCCTACTTCGAATTATGGTTTCCTTCCTCTAGAATCTCCCCTCCTACGTTTTCTCACTTAGTGCTTTCCAACTCATGCCAACGCAGTTTGACTTGGTCAACCTTGGGCAAGCATGTATGCAAAACCCTCATTTCACACATGGAGGTGTGAAATCCAGCTCCAATATGATCCTCTTTCATACATAGAGGATTTTTTATTCTCTAATGATGCAATTAATGGGTCCCCTACCCATTTTATTCACCTCCTTAACAAAATTTAATGTTCCATAAAATTTGGAACATTACAGTCCTCCCCTCTCAAAATATTGCTTTCCCTCAAGCAATTGCAAGGATGAACTGAGTTTCTTTCTTCCCTTCCCCCTGTAGCATCCTTATTTGATGATCTCCTCAAGGAAAAGGATGCCATATCAGCAATCAAGTCTCCAAAATTTCCCTCCAACAAATGCAATCTAGCCTTGGGGTGAACACTCCCAAATAGCTATCATGTAGAAACAAATATCCATGAAGGAACCAGAGCTATCCAAGGGCGTCCTTGAGGCATTAGGTCTGATATATAATGGGATTTATCATCCCCATATTAATCTCTCATCCCCAAGCCATCAATCACAAAAATAAGCTGCCTCCCAATAAGGCAACTCATGGAAACTCTCCCTCCACCTTGAGCTCCCGGAATGAGGGTGGGCTGAAAATATGATCATGGAAAGCACTATAACTTGCCCCATGCTGTCCTCTCCCCCACTTATGACAATTTTGGAGTGTATTCTAATCCTGGGCTACAAATTTATTGCCCTCAAATGGAAAAATGAAGAGTAATTCCCCAAGAATCTCCCCTCCATCAATGAAAAATTAGCTGGCCCAAGACATGTCATCTATAATGAATAGGACAAGATCACCATAGAATTCCCCACGTGAAATGTTTTCTGTAGGTTATACCATGTGCATAAAGTGAAAAAAATTCCACATAGGGTTATAATGCAACCTAATTCACTGCAGCTGCAGAAAATAACATGGCAAGTATTGCACAACAAATATCACCTCTACTACTAAATAGTAAATAAATGAGTGAACCAGCAACATAAGGTCAAACACCTGACCATATACATACAATGGATGGATAAAATTACCAAGCCCATGGCTCTCCACAAATGAGAAAATATGTGGCTGTAGCCATGTCTCCTCTCATGTTCCCCTTAGAACATGTACTGCAGAAAATATGGGAGTCTTCCCTCATCAAGGACACATTCATCCCATGTGGCTCTCCTCTAGTCATGTCCTTCACTAAGATAACATAAATATCATCCAAGGATATCATACCTAGCAATAAAATGAGGTAATTAATAAATTTTTGATGTTGTGCAAGGATGTACCAACAGTCTCCCAAGTGGTCATAGCACAGTTTACCAAACTGCTGCTTTGAGAAATGATATGGCAAGTAGTTTTCAACTCATGAATAACAATGTATGGTATTAAATTTTATAATTCATGGTAAGTGGCTGAATATAAGTGCTGAACATATATGGAAGGTAACACTTTCCAAGGCCATATAAAAGATGGCTATCTCCATCACATGGTTTGGCCCAATTTTTCTCATGGAGCAACATGAAAAATCTGCCCCTTTGAAAAACTCTGCACTACCTCATAATGATAAGAGTATGAAAATCAGAAAAGGTACACAAAAGAATCTTATCATAGGCTGGAAGTGAGATGATAGATGGGTCTATGCATGTGATCCTCCTCCCAAATGACAGCGCTATGAGCTTATGCAAAAAGGCTCCTGCCCATGCCACTCTTTATTCCTTGACATGCTCCTTGTCAAGAACAACTCTGGTGATGCTGCTGCAAATATGAAGCTTCTCCCAAGAGGGAAATGCCTCCAAATCAATCCCAACTAAGGAGTGATCCCCTTGCACTATGAGAGTGCCCTCCTCTACTCTTGAAACACCATCATTCATATGAGAGCAAATCTGCTTGTGCTCTCTCCCATCAATCCCAAGCAATTCTAGTGCTTGATGCCTCCTCATGCTCACATCATATGACTCATGTGATGAAGGTATCATGACTGATATATATGTCATATCAGAAATATTTAACCCTTATACTTCCTTCCCAATGATGTAAACATCCTTCCATCTCTTCTCCATCATTTTGGTACTCCTCCCATGAGGGCTACCATCCTTCCAAACCAATTCTTGCTCCTTGCATTTCATGAGAGTTTGAAATGCAGCTTCTTGGGGACCTCTTAGGAAAGGCCTCTCTCCCATGACTATGTTGGATCTATGAGGATCCAAATGTGATGGAGGTTATGTCTCCTCTCCACTCATTTTCAACAACGTTGTTGATTCCTCCAATGATGTAGCAGTTGTCTCTTCCTCTGGTTTTACAATTTTCTTCATGATTATCCACGAAGGTGTCATGGTTTACTTCATCCTCCAATGGTCCACATCCCAACCTCAAGGGTTGAATGAGACTCATTAATAGTGCATGAGGATGAGGTTTCATCTCCTCCTTGAACCCCTTGCACAGCACAGTGCAATCATGAGGCCCTAAAGTGGCCATGTGATTTGATCCTGGGACCTCCTCATATGAAATTCCACCATCCTTAAGATTATTTGCTGAAATAGAAAGTGGAACTTTACTTATACCTTGGTGGATCTTGGGACCTTCTTGTGTGGCTAAAATGGATTTTCCTCCAATTTCTTCTTCATCCATAGATGTAGAAGGTTGCTCCTCCAAAGTTGTAGCAGCGTTGGTGCAATTCTCCTCCCATCGTGGAATGGATTTCTCTTCCTTTGTCCTCCCTCCATCAAAGGTTTGGATTAACCCTTGAGAAAAGTCTCCAAAATAACTCACCCTTGAATGGAACAAGGGTTTGAACCACCAAATAGAAGTTTTATCATCCATGTGCAGCACTGCCATTTCCACTGCTTCTTTCTCTGCCACCAGATGCAGCAATAAAATTGCCTCCAGCTTCTTCTCCCAAGCTCTAGCCGAAGTAACCCCATCAAATGTAGACAATAGAAGCCTATTTCCTCTGATTTATCCTTTTCCATAGGGCCTTCTCTCCTCCATCTGCTGAATAGACTATGGGAATGTTGTAGCTCTCCTGAATGCTACAGAATGGGGTTTATAGTCACCCAGGTACTTTCTTAAGATCTGGAAATCCAAGCATCTCCCATGTTGGTCTTCAAGAGAATAGGAAGTGCATGGACCTTCCTCTTCTCCTCCTCCTCCAGGAGGCTCTTATTTATTTCAAAATTAGATGATATTAGGCTCATCTTCTTCATTATTCTCCTCTGAAATTTAACTCACAGGCTGCGCCAGTTCGATGCTCTGATACCACTGTAATGTTCCTTTTTTCAGAAACATTGTCAAATGACAAGGAAAATCTATTCCAAAGATAGAATGGAGGGGCATTTACTGGATTTTTCACCTTTATAAATAAGGATGAGCTCTAGAGGCTACCTGGCCCACTAGCAGACTCTATCTATAGAGTGATTGTCAAAGGACAATATCCCCAATAGGGAAATACAACAAGATTGGGAATCTCTTAAGATAACCCCAACATTGCAGCGACAGCAATAACAAATAAATCAAATGGAAAATATTAGTGAATAATATACACATGAAATGCTGGAGAATACAATGGCCATCATATTATGACGTAGCAGCATAAAAATATACATCATCATTAGGAAATGATCACTCAAGAAAGGCACAACAAGCCTCAAGAAGCTGTACAAGGAAACATGAGAAATACTACTGCATAAAGGAAGCCCTAGGCCATGACTGTGAAATTATAGAGAGGAAATGCTGCATAAATAATGAAAATACAATGATATAACAATGTAGGCTCAAATAAAGAAGGGGGAGAAAGATCTCACCCATGAAAATACATAACATCAATCCTTTAAGAGGATTGGCTGAAATCTATGCAGAAACACGATAATACAAAAATGTCAGAGTTGCAGTAGCTGCTGCAACTCAAGAGCTAGAAATGGATGGAGAAGGCTGAAATAGTTGTTTCTGATGAATAACCCTCCTCCAATGAAAATATGAAGTGAAAGGCTGATCCTTTCACCCAAGACTTCCCCTCCAAAATATGCTAATCCCTCACAACAAATATGCACCAAGAAAAACGTTGTCTAAGAGAGGGACTGCGCTATCAATTATGGAATGTGGTTGGCCTAATGCCAAAGATGGTGGGATATGCTTAAGAAACACCTTTTATGATCTCCCAAGGGATGGAACCTCCCTCCTCTGAAAGCTAGCTCCGGATGGTGTATGGAAACCTCCCCAGCAACTCCCAACAACACTGCATAATATCTGCTGTAGAAACTGCACTGATGTAGATGGCGGAAGCTATGGCCTAAATGCTGGAATATGAGGAATGGAGTGCAATCCTTCATGAGCTACCCAAGAAGGAGATGAAATCCTAAACAGGACTCCCTCATGCCCGAGGGCACTGCAGATCTGCTGAACAACAAGAGGCTGCAACAAGTCTCCAAGACTTGGATGTAAAAATGATCAAAGATAATCTCAATGGCTGACTTGCTCCTCTTTTAAACAAGTGAGCCTCTCTCCATGGACCCTACTTCGAATTAGGGTTTCCTTCCTCTAGAATATTCCCTCCTACGTTGTCCCACTTAGTGCTTTCCAACTCATGCCAACGCAGTTTGACTTGGTCAATCTTGGCCAAGCATGTATGCAAAACCCTCCTTTCACACATGAAGGTGTGAAATCCAGCTCCAATATGATCCTCTTTCATACTTAGAGGACATTTTACTCTCTAATGACGCAATTAATGGGTCTCCTACCCATTTTATTCATCTCCTTAACAAAAATTAATGTTCAATAAAATTTGGAACATTACATTTTATCAACCAAAAAATAAAAGGATATGATGCATGTATCAATCAACAAGGGAATCCAGAGGCTCACACCTCTACCCTCAAAAGTAGTACAAGGATTCACTTGCTTCCTAGAAATTCCATAATCCAACTACTAGAGCCAAATTTTTCATCCAATGTCTAGCGCTACAATCATTTGTTGTTGTCCTCTTAGTGAACAGTTATTAGCTCATTGTTCCAGGACACACTCCCAATGTGCATCTGATTCCATCTCGAAATTATAATGACCAAAAAAAACCATCCTTGACCTTCCCTTCTCTGCTACACAATCCCTCGGAAATCGGGTCACCCCCTTCCGTATAGTCACACACCTTCCAAGTTTTTTTGGAATCCCCTTCTCTGCTACACAATCCCTCGGGCGACCCCTCCCTCTGAAATGTTTCCTCACATCAAAATATCCAAAACCAAGGCATATCCCTGCCTCAAAACCATCATAGCATAATCATGGAAATCAATGGACACAATTGGCTACTAGTGTCCCACAATGGCCCTGCTCATGAAGTGATTTACCAGCATTTTGTTGCTTGTTCCAATTCCTTTCACTAACACTGCTAATTCTTACAGTCAATTCCAACCAGGAATTTCCATGCTTTCCTGTACCAAGAACATAATTTTCATTGTACTCAAAAAGAATTTAAATAAATTCAAATCATACCTCATCAGTGGCTTGTCAATAAGGTACACTTGCATTTATGTTCACTTCCTGTCACAAAAATTCAAACTAGTTGTTTGATAAAATCATCATGTATAAACATATCACATCCTGTTAGCTCAAAATGCAACCATCATAATCAAAATTATAGATCACATGTAACCATCATAAACCGGAATCATACATCATACATAACCATCATAAACCACAATCATAGATCACACGCATAATAAAACCAAAATAGCATACTAATACTTACCCTTCATTTGATCCTTTTCTTCTACCTTTGCCATTTCCATACACACATTGAATTCAGTTGCCACACCCAGAAAGTATCTAGTTCCCTTTATTATCTTCAATCACATACACATGCACACAACATACAACATCACAGAGTACATGCACCTACACCTGACATACAACACATACACCTACACCCAATGTACATAACAACACATACCTGCATCCGGTGTACTACACATCACTATACATACACCTACACCTTGTGTACAACACCACATAATGCATACACCTACATCCAGTGTACAACACATACACATAAGTACATAGATTACAACACATCGAATACACCTTTCATGCTACCATGACTACACAATTCACATACATAGTACCACATGTATAACATGCACACAATACCACATGTGCACAACATAGCGTGCATGACATGCACACAATACCATGTGTACAACAATAACACATGTACAACATGTACATAGTACCACCAATACACATTACCACATGTACACAACACCACCTGCACAATGTGCACACAATACCACATCCACGACATGTACACAAAACCACTTATACATAGCACCACATGCACAACATGTACACAACACCACCTACACACAACACCACATGTACTTAGCACCATATGTGTAACATGCCCACCACGCCATATGTACACAACACCGCATATGAAACATGCACAAAGAACCATATGTACGCAACACCACATATCCAACATGCACACAACACCATATTTACACAATATTGCATACCCAACATGCGCACAACACTATCTATACATAACATTGCATAAACAACATGTATTTAACACCATATATACACAACACCGCATGCACACAACATCACGGGTGAAACATGTAATACAAATATACAACAGTCATACTACACATCTATAAACTACACACAGAATCTAACAAGGAACCTTGCTTCTATTGTCTTTCTACTTATTCATGCTTGTCCCAGCATGTCATGGATCATATTTCTTTCATTTCGTTGTTGTATCCCTCAACATTACTTGTCCATAACATAAACATAGGCATAGTACAAGCATATAATATCAATTCATATACACATGATATTTAACTTGTAGATCTTCTCAGAGTTACTCTTCCCACTTGATTCCTCATAAACTAGGAACCTCTTCATGCCATTCACTTGCATAAGCAATCATTCCTCCAGAAGAATGATTCCTGATGACCCCGTTAAATAGCAACATACATAAATACATACATGCATATAAACATTAGCATAAAAAAAAATCATGATCCATGATGACCTCTTTAGACAACAACATTCATACATACATATATACATATATAGACATCATCATAATCATAATCACAACATATATTACCAGATATCATAAGGTTAAGGTTAAGAGAACTTCTTTTATCTGTGTACTACATGAATAACATGGAGAACAATTGTTCCCAACATATACAAGGAATTTGACGCCTCAAATCCATTTACTTTACCTTTCATGTTACTTTTCTCATGATTGTCCTGCCATCGTAAATTTATCCCAATGGACCCAACCAATCCAACCAATTATCATACTCTTACCTTCAAGTGCCCTATATTCATGCACCGAGATTCATCCAGGTCTTACATTACATGTTGGGTTTCATCCAGCTCTTCTTGAACTCCATTAACTTTCCTCTTTCCCAACCAATTTCGAAGACCCTCAAAACATAAAAGGAAATAACAAGAAACAAAATAGAAGAAAAACATGAGAACCAATAACAATACGACACCATAAATAAAGTGGTATGTCCATACACTAGACATAAGAAAAATTGAAAATCAAGCGCAAACAAGTCACAAAAAAACGAAAGCACAAAACTGGAAACAAACACCATGACTCAATTTCCATGGGCTCCCAAGGCCTCCAAGGGAAATATCAACCTAAGCCTTCTTCAATAATTCATGGAAATCTCTTTTTCCATGCAATCCCTTGCATCATACTGCCATAAAAACACAATTGTCAATGTATAAATATATATAACAATATACTAGTTATCTTACCTTGTTGTACCCAACATGTTTTCCTGTAACTAAACACGTACATATATCATCTCTCAAGGGACTCCAATTCCCTTGATGAATTCAACTATAACTAGAAACTAGTTAATATACCCGTTAAACACATGTTCAGAAATATAGCACATATCCACATAATGTCAGGCAAAATAAAGGTTAAGAATCCTTCCTGTATGCAAGGAACTCATTCGTTTGGAATTGTGGTTTCCAAAAATACCCAAAGAAATTATCACCCAATTCCTTTCTTTTACCTTTTACCTTGTTGTAATCGAGTCTTACTATGTGCTATCACATAACCTAGTTGTTAGTTGTTATATAAACAAATCAATTGCTACCTTTTCATGCTAATACCAAGCATGTTACCCTACAATTTTTCACACATGTTAACCACATGTTCCAAAGATCAAGACATTGTATCTATTAATTTGAAATCAACCTTTACCAATACTAACAACCATGTCACAATCAACTCACAATCATTAACAATAGTACTACAACTAGCATCGGATTACACTTAAGTACATATCAATTATCTCAACACATATTATGTTAGCCCAATTTCTTCATGCAATCTTCTAGATAAAAACTCATATCATGCAACTAATAAAACACACAAACAACAGATAAATGACATAATAGACACCAAACAATCAAACACCAAATAGACGGCATAATCAAACATTCAAGCACCAAGTACACAACATAGGTAAACTCATACCTTAATGTATCTCAGGGGAGGTTTTGTTTTTTTCACAATCAATCTAGATTAGCACAAAATAACTTCACAAAATATCAAATCAAACATAAATGAGGTCATGATGTCCATAACAGTAACTTGTTAGCATGTTCACATCATAAACTCATAAACAATTGTCATTCATGCATAACAATCACATATGCACAATGAGTCTAGATTAGTATAACACAATATCACAAACATATAAACTCATACCTGAATAATATAACCATAATAATCTACAAATACCAATCCAAGTTAGCATGATACATATAACATCAAGATCTTAGTTTCAATGACCATAACTATCATTCATTTGAGCACAATGCATATTATAACAAATAAATATCCTTCATAACTAATCGACGCATGTACATATTATCACACTGATTAGCTAACACTTATCATACATGTAGTTGTAACAACCATATACTAACATACATGTACATAACCCTAATGCTTATAACAACCATTAACCAACATAACTGCATACCCACCATACAAATATTTATGACAATCCACTCTTATGCCGGGGTCCAGTGATGCAACTTCACTTTGATGGTCTAAATCTCCCGCTCTATCTCAACCAACACATCAGTATCATAACATACCAACAAAATCATGATGACCTAAAATTAATATAATGAGCTCATGCATGACACCCTTTCATATAATAATTCATGCATAACAACATATAAATAATAACATGCATAACCAATGCATAACTGACATGCACTCATGAAGACGACATCCAACAACAACACCATCAAATTTCACATGGCAACACAACTACGACAATTACCACACCATGTGTACACAATGATCAAATATACAAAAATCGTAAAGAAAACATTTTCAACTGACATGTATGCATGACCAACACATTCATCCAATTAGAACAGAAACCAGACATCACCCAAGCAAAATAGAACCATGCTCTAATACCACCAGGTAACACCCCCTTCCCACATTTAACCAAGTTAAATGGTCCGTTGGGGCAAACTTGTGACGAGAGGCTACTATGATGTGATTCAACTCCCCAAGTACAGTTAAGGAAGTGGAACCGACATAACGAAACCAACTGACCTTCCACACTTGCTACAGAACCTCGAAGATCCAACCAACCATTCTAGGTGATCAACCCTTGAGACCACTTGACAATTTGTTGATCTAGGCCCTCAACCACTCACATGATAAGCCATGCATGCAACTGAGGCTAGGCCAGTCACTCCCACAATAAGGCATGATAGTGATTGTGGACTTTTATTAGTGGTTCAAAGCTAGCAACCCCAGATTCTGAGCTTTTCAGGGCTAGGTCTCAAGCCACTGCCCAGGACTTCATAAAACTTCTAGAAATTATAAACAACAATGGAATAAGGCTACTAATGCAATCATTGGTACAAGTAATTAATCTGACCCCTACTAGCCATGACAAGAATTTCGTCAAACATGTCACAAATATGTAATCTACAGGTCATAACAACATATCTCATAATAGGGGTCTTAAAATTATCATAGATTTGTACGGAAGCATTGATTCCTTAGGTCATATATTCATTTTTCATTCATTTTCTAATCAAAACATGATGAGATCCATACATTAATTTTGTTATAAATCATCCTCATAACCAACATAAATAACTAGGATATAATAGCCATAAAATCCACATATGAACAAGTATATTTACCCATCAAATACAAGAGGAAAGAAACTCTTATTAACATATGAAAAATGCAACCAAGTCTTGGACTTCCATGTACCACCCAACCATAGATTGGGCTGAAAAAAATCTCTCTTTCAACCAATCATCGTCGCGCCATATTCCAAGCATGAATGTGGGATATCATGGAAAGGCCAAACCACCTCAACCCTCAACCAGTGATGCCACCTCACGATCAGAAATCACTAACCATCACTAGATCAGTCTCTAACCAATTTGATTAGAGCTCTAGAGCGTTTGTTCCAACCATGGTTTTTAGGACTAGTAACTCAACCCACAACTGTTGCAAGGCTCCCAGAGTGTTTTTCCAACCAAGGATTCCAGGACTAGTAACTCAACCCAGCGAGAGATTCCAGAGAATTTTTCTTACCAAGGTTTCCAGGACTAGAAACTCAACCCAAGCTGTTACAGGGCTTCCAGAGCATTTTTCCAACCAAGGATTCCAGAAACTAATAACTCAACCCATAGCCAAAGGAATGTGAGAACCAACCAGAAAATAAAAGTAAATCCCACAACGCCATGGTTATCTAGGAAATGGAAAGGCTAGGAAAAGCCACTGGCAATATAGGAAATCCTTCATGCCAATGAGAGATCATAACCAAGAACCACATGCATATTCCATGCATGCCAAAACTAGCAAGAAAATCATATATGCAACTCAATACCTATAAGCAAAAATTGTTGTAGTTGTTAGTCCATATTTCTTCTTGTGCTTTCCTACTCTTCCTTTTCCTTCTTTCTCCAAATCCCAAGTATGCCACACTCCTCATAGAGTTCTCCAAGAAAACTCTAACTTTCCAAGAGTATGAGAGAGAGAATAAAGAAAGAGAGCTTCAAAACTAAACTCACAAAATTTTACACTGACAAAAGTCAAGAAGAAAGCTACCAAGTGATCCTTAGAAGCCTTTTTATCATTGAGGCCTATATTTTCATCATTGTCCTCTATTTTCCTTCATTTTCCTCCTCACATGCAACCTGCGGCCTTTCACCATCCTTTTCTCCTATTTTCCATTATTTTCATAAATAAAATGCCAATTAATGCTTCTTGCCTTTCCAAAGCCTTTGCCATTTCCTTTGCCAATTTCCTTAGTCATAATAAACCAAATTAACAACCACTAGGATGTGTTTCCAAACATTCATCTTAGAATATGTGTCCCATGACCTTGGTCTTATGTTTTTTTTTTACGTGGATTTTTTACCAGGGTTGTTACACCCCAGATCTTGGCAGGCACCCATGAGGTGGAATCCACTATCCTAGTAGCTTAAAAACTACTCTTTGATAGTAAGCACCACATGATCTAAACTTATGCATGAATGCAATAAAATAAATATATAAACACAAACACAAAAGTGCAGTAGAAATAAAACTTCATTTCATTAATATCAAAGAACTGAAATATGCTTACATAAGAATGGAAATAAACTAGCTCGGATGATGGTAGCTTATCTCTAAAAAGAGATGTGGTGGCTACATGCCCTTGAGTTGTGTTAAAATGTGGCTCAGTGGCCTTTTTATCATTGAGAAACAATGAGAAACCCTAAGCATCCAAAAACCTAACCCTAGGATATGAAGCGCCAAAATCTTGTGGGCCCCGTTGGGGTAAGTTGGAACGTCAACTTCCCGGGACCGTAAATTTGGCATATGATCTCTGTTTGGCTATCATAATACCTCGTTTAAAAGATATAAAAGAGGGGGATGATACAAAATAGGTAAATTATTTTGGGACTTTTCTGATCTCTCCATTTTCCTAAAAACATCTTTTAGTCCCTCAAAATGGCTCCAGAAGTTTAGGACCCAAAAAACTACCAAAAATAGTAAATTGTGCTACAATTAAGGAAACTGAAAAATTGAAAGAAAAAATTGTGGGAATCCATGTGGAATAGGAGGGTGGCCAAAAATATCCACCTGGATTAGTCCTACCCCCTTGAGAAGCAATGGTTCCCATTGTGTTGAGTGCCTCCATGAGATGGGGAAAATTCTGTTGAACTTGGTCCCTAGTGAGCCACTTGCCTTGGTGCAAGAGTTTGTTAAGTCCCTATATTAATAGTGTAGTCCCTTATTATGTTAGTGTAGCTCCCCTTATTGTTATTGTTGTATCCCTGTAACCCTGATATTTTTATTATTGTGCCCTTACATTATTATTGTTAGGTCGGCTAGGATTACATTGTGGCCCCACTAGGATTACATTGCGGTCCCATGGACTCCTATATATAGAAAGGAGGTTTTGTCATTTGTATCATCCGAGAATTGTTCATTCATGTAATGTATTGGAGGTTTCCCCCTCGAAGTGGTCTATTTCTAAGGCGTTGATATCTCTTTTCTTCTATTTTTGGAGCTGGTTTCACAACATTTGGTATCAGAGGTTTGGATTCTAGGGTTTCGCTACTCCAAATAGGTCATCGTGGAATTTTCGCTATAACTTTTTTTCTACGAAGGTTCAAAAGCTAAAAAATTTAGAGTGAGAAGCCGAAATCCTGAGGAACATCGTCACAAAATGTTAGAGCTTGGTTCGCAATATTTTCGGAGATATGATCTTTGGAAGTTAGGTCTTTTTGCAGGCTCTTGAATTTAACCTAAACAGGTCGTCGTGAAATTTTCGTTATAACTTGTTTTCTACGAAGTTTCAGAAGCTGAAATTTTTAGGGAGCGAAGTAGAACTCTTTAGGCCAGTCGTCAGAAAATTTCAGAGCTTGGTTTGTAATATTTTTGGAGATATGGTTTGTGGAAGTTAGGTATTTTTCAGGCTCCTGAATTTCATATCAAAGAGGTGATCGTGGGAAAAGCTTCATAACTCTCTCTCTGAGCATCGGATGTTAAGTCCCTATATTAATAGTGTAGTCCCTTATTATGTTAGTGTAGCCCCCCTTATTGTTATTTTTGTACCCCTGTAACCCCCATATTGTTATTATTGTGCCCTTACATTATTATTATTAGGTCGGCTAGGATTACATTGTGGCCCCATGGACTCCTACATATAGAAAGGAGGTTTTGTCATTTGTATCATCCAAGAATTGTTCATTCATGTAATGTATTGGAGGTTCCCCCTTAAAGTGGCTTATTTCTAAGGTGTTGATATCTCTTTTCTTCTATTTTTGGAGTTGGTTTTACAACATTCGGTATCGGAGCTTTGGATTCTAGGGTTTCACTCCTCTAAACAGGTCATCGTGGAATTTTCGCTATAAATTTTTTTCTACGAAGGTTCAGAAGCTGAAATTTTTAGAGTACGAAGTAGAAATCCTGAGGAACATCGTCGCAAAATTTCAGAGCTTGGTTCGCAATATTTTTGGAGATATTATCTATGTAAGTTAGGGATTTTTGCAGGCTCCTGAATTTAACCTAAACAGGTCATCGCAACATTTACATTATAAAAAAATTTCTGCAAAGTCTTAGAAGCTGAAATTTTTAGAGAGTGAAGCGAAATCCTGAGGAACATCTTCGCACAATTTTAGAGCTTGGTTCACAATATTTTTGGAGATATGATTTGTGGAAGTTAGGTCTTTTTCAGGCGCCCGAATTCCATCTCAAAGAGGTGATCGTGGGAAAATCTTCATAACTCTCTCTTAGCATCGGATTGGAATTATGTAAAAATTGGCTGGAAGTACGCAGACTTTGGTTTCCTTTCTATCAATTTCAGAGCCAAAGGAGCAAACAGTGACACGTGGCAAGTCATACAAGTTTTTTTTACTGAACCAGTCCATAATTAGGTCATTGTGGGAGATTGGACATAACTTTGACTTGAAGAATCCAAATCAGGTCAAACCTATGGCATTAGAAAGAGGATTCAAAGGGCTACCACGGGGCCAAATTTAAGTTATTGAGGATCCAAATTTACATATATAATTCAATTTCAATATAGATCTTCTCAAAATCAAGAAAAAGGTGTGTATTTGGTTTTTAAAATTCCATAACTTTTGTTTGAAAAATTAGTTTGAAGTGATTTCAAGGGCATATTTTAGAATTTTTATCAGTATTGGGTTCTATAATGCCTCAAAAAAATAATTCCATACCCATTAAGACCTCAAAAAGCTATACTATGACGCATGAAGAGGAAGAATTGCAGTATGAGATATCAAAACTACAGTACCAAGTGCAACAAATTTTGATCTTACGAAGAGCAACCGAAGATGACATAAATGGTTTAAAAGCAGAAATGGAGGCTAAGTTGGATGGTTTGAAGGATCAAATAATAGCTAATATGAATGATAAATTAGTGGAAGATCACATCGAGCGTCAACAACAATTTCTCCAACTCTCAAAGGATAACCTAACTTTGGTGCAAAACTAATGAAACAACAGGAAGATCAACATGACATCAAAAGAAGTTTTGAAGCAGTCACAGAAACAAGAACTCGACAAGAACAATCAATTTTAGAGTATCTCAGCAAGTGGAAGAACTTTCATGTAGAAGATTCCACATAGGAGGATGGGAATTTTATACAGAAGCATCAAGAAATAATCAAGCGTTGAGGACAACACTTGTTTGCAGGAGAGGAGCATGTTAAGTCCCTATATTAATAGTGTAGTACCTTATTATGTTAGTGTAGCCTCCCTTATTGTTATTGTTGTACCCCTGTAACCCCCATATTGTTATTATTGTGCCCTTACATTATTATTGTTAGGTCGGCTAGGATTACATTGTGGCCCCACTAGGATTACATTGTGGCCCCATGGACTCCTATATATAGAAAGGAGGTTTTTTCATTTGTATCATCCAAGAATTGTTCATTCATGTAATGTATTGGAGGTTGCCCCCTCGAAGTGGATTATTTCTAAGGCGTTGATATCTCTTTTCTTCTATTTTTGGAGCTGGTTTCACAACATCGGATTGGAATGTTGTAAAAATTGGCCACAAGTAAACAGACTGTAGTTTCCTGTCTATCAATTTCAGAGCCAAAGGAGAAAATAGTGACTCGTGGCAAGTCGTACAAGTTCGCTCTACTGAACCAGTCCATATTTAGGTCATTGTGGGATATTGGACATAACTTTGTCTTGGAGATTCCAAATCAGGTCAGAAATGTGGCATTTGAAAGAGGATTCAGAGGGCTACACCAAGGCCAAATTTCATATATTGAAGATCTAAAATCACAGAGATAATTCAGTTTCAATATTGTGCTCCTCAAAAGCAAGAAAAAGGTGCGTATTTGGTTTTTTAAATTACATAACGTTTGTTTTAAAAAAGTTGAAGGCATGATTCAATATTAGGTTCTATAATGCCTCCAAAAAATAATTCCATACCCATTAATCCCTCAAAAAGTTATACTATGACGCATGAAGAGGAAGAATTGCAGTATGAGATATCAAAATTACGGTACCAAGTGCAACAAATTTCGATCTTACGAAGAGCAACTGAAGATGACATAGATGGTTTAAAAGCAAAAATGGAGGCTAAGTTAGATGGTTTGAAGGATCAAATAATAGCTAATATGGATGATAAATTAGTGGAAGATCACATCGAGCATCAACAAAAAGTTCTCCAACTCTCAAGGGATAACCTAACTTTGGTGCATAATCTAATGAAACAACAGGAAGATCAACATCACATCGAAAGAAGTTCTGAAGCAGTCACAGAAACAAGAAATCAACAAGTACGATCGATTTTACAGTATCTCAGCAAGTGGAAGAAATTTCCTGTAGAAGATTCCACATGGGAGGATGAGAATTTTATACAGAAGCATCAAGAAATAATCAAGCGTTGAGGACAACACTTGTTTGAAGGAGAGGAGCATGTTAAGTCCCTATATTAATAGTGTAGTCCCTTATTATGTTAGTGTAGCTCCCCTTATTGTTATTGTTGTATCCCTGTAACCCCCATATTGTTATTATTGTGCCCTTACATTATTATTGTTAGGTCGGATAGGATTACATTGTGGCCCCACTAGGATTACATTGTGGCCCCATGGACTCCTATACATAGAAAGGAGGTTTTTTCATTTGTATCATCCAAGAAATTCTCATTCGTGTAATTTATTGGAGGTTGCCCCCTCGAATTTTCTTATTTATAAGGCGTTGATATCTCTTTTCTTCTATTTTTGGAGTTGGTTTCACAACATAGTTGGCCATCTTTGACAACCTGATACAGTTGGATATTCTGCTGTAAAGTGTTCTTGATAGGTGTGTCCATGATCCGATCAGTTTTGGCATGTTCCATGCAATCGAGGTTTAGCTCTGTTGGTGTGATTTTTTCTGCAATGTCAGATGTGTCCAGTAATGGTGGAAAGTATGGCCAAAGGTGGTCCACATTAAAAACTGGGTGCATGCCAAGAAACGGTGGAATGTTGAGCTCAAAGGCATTGCCTCCTACAACCTTGGTGACGGTGTATGGCCCATATCGGAGTGGGCGAAGCTTGCAGTGGGGTCTTGTGAGGCGCTCCTTCTATAATTGTAGCCTAACTTTGTCGCCCACGTGGAACTTTTGTGGCACCCGATGTTGATCATGTCGCAGCTTATACTTAGCATTGGCTCTATCCAATATTTCATGGACCTGCTGGAAGATTTGATAAATGCACTCAATGAATTTTTTTTCCCTGTCAGCTTCGGATTGGACATGATTCAAATCTTCTTGAGTAGCTGCAAATGGAATGAACACATCAATGGCGCATAGTGGTTGTAATCCCAATCCCACATGAAAGGGGTTGTGGCCAGTTGAGTGATGGAGAGCTCGGTTGTAGCTGTGTTGGACATAGGGAAGGCTTTCATCCCATATATGATGATGCATCGAGTTTTACATGCGCATAATGTGCATGATCATCATGTTGACGACCTCTATTAAGCCATTAGTTTGGGGGTGGAATGCTCTGGACTTAGTGAGCTTGGTATCCAACATCGACAAGAGACTTGTCCAAAATTTACTTTGGAACCTATTGTCCCGATCTAAGATAATGGACTATGGAGTACCAAAGTGCACCCATACTCATTTAAAGAAGAGTTTAGTAGTGGCTTCTGTTATGATACTCTTCTTGTAGGCCACCATAACGGCCATCTTAGAGAATATGTCGACGACCATGAAAAAACAGTCATTGCCATGCTTAGTAGAAGGAAGGCCCAACATGTAATCCATGGAGATGGATTCCCAAGGTCAAGTAGGAGTAGGCAGAGGGGTATATAAGCCTTGTTTCTTGATGGTCGGTTTGGAAATGGCGCAGGAAATGTAGGATCTGATGTACTTCCCAACATGTTGTTGAAGGTTCGGCCAACATGTTTTTGTACCACAAAATGTCCAGCGATCCAACTGTAGTGCGTTTGCCAAATCATCTTGGCACACTCGCTTGAAAGAACACAAAGGTATCCCAAGTGGCATAATATTGCATCATGGAGATCATAATTTGGAACTTTCTTACCTTCTAGGAGCATCTGATATGTGTTTTCGAATTCTGGATCACTCTTGTAAAAAGTCGGCCACCCCGAAGTATCGTTCCTGCAAGAGTCGAGCACAGTGGTAAGCGCCATGACCGACGATCGATTGAGGTAGTCTACAACATTGTTGGTGTTGCCCTTAGTTTACTTAATTTTCAAAAGGAATTGTTGCAGGTATGTGGACCATTTCTGATGGTGATCATTTTGCAACTTCCCTTATGTCTGTACAAACTAGAATGGTCAGTGGCTGTGTGGATGACCATTTCCTTCCCCATAATGTAATGCTCCCATTTTCAATAGACCTACACAATGGAATAAATCTATTTATCATAGGTGGGATACTTTCATATTGTGCCTGAAAGTGTGTCACTATGATATGCCATTGGATTTCCTTGATGAGTAAGAAATGCACTAATAACATAGTTGGAGGCATCTATCTCGATCTCAAATGATCGTTGCAATTATGGTAATGTGAGCACTAGTGTAGATAAGATTCAAAGCTTCAACTCTGTGAATGCATTTTGTTGGTATTCTGACCAAAATAACTTTTTTTTTCCCCTTCCTTGGTGACTTGACTCAAAGGCCAAGTGATATGAGAGAAGCCCAACACGAACCTGTTGTAGAAGTTGGAAAGACCCAGAAATTTGTGGAGCTCTGTTAGAGTGGTTGGGGCTGGCCAATCCCTAATTACTTGTATCTTGGTTGGGTCCACATGCACACCCCACTCATCGATGATGTAACCCAAATATTGAACCTGGTTCATGCCAAAAGTGCATTTCTCCAAATTAGCACACAACTTGTGTTGTAGTAGTGTTTGTAGGAACTGTCGAATGCGGTAGAGGTGCTCTTGCCAACTATGGATGAAGATTAGGATATCTTCCAAATACACCACCACGAATGAGTTGGTGAAAGGTCAAAAAATGTAGTCCATCAACCTCATGAAGGTTGTGGGGGAATTCATCAACCCAAAATGCATTATCAACCATTCAAAAAGGCCCTACTTGGATTTGAAGGGAGTATTCCACACATCGGATGGTTTGATTGGTACTTGATGATAACTAGAATTTAGGTCAATATTTCTAAAATATTTATCCCCCCTTGAGTTGGTCTAACA